>CAUYQV010187776.1:0-72632 GCA_963574575.1 Galagoides demidoff
AATAGCATCAACTATACAAAATCTCCCTAAAAAGAAAAGTCCAGGGACAGATGGCTTCATGTCAGAATTCTACCAAACCTTTAAAGGGGAACTACTACCTATACTACTTAACCTTTTCCAAAATATAGAAAAAGACAGAATACTACCCAACACATTGTATGAAGGAAACATCACCTTGATCCCCAAACCAGGAAAAGACCCAACAAAGAAATGAAATTGCCGACCAATATCACTAATGAATGTTGATATGAAAATATTCAACAAGATCCTAACCAACAGAATCCAGCAACACATCAAACAAATTATACACCATGACCAAGTGGGTTTTATCCCAGGATCTCAAGGATGGTTCAAAATACGTAAATCTATAAACGTAATTCATCACATAAACAAATTTAAAAGCCCCCATGCATTTCTGAGGCTAATGTGATTCTCATATTTTTTTCTTTTTAATTATATAGCTCTAAATTCAAGTCATCTCCTTTATCTACTGTTTCATCAGAGAATAAATGATCAGACTAGTGTTAAAAGAAAAATCATCTATCTTATTTGGAATGTAAGGTATAATTCAGTCACTGGTGTGCCACATTACTGAGGAAGTTTCATGGATAATTTTGATTTCTCTTTGAGAAGAGTTCTAACCCTAAAACTTAGTAGGATGCACCTTTAGCTCTGTTATATTGTCTGGAGGAGTGAATTTTGTTTGTTTGTTTATCTATTTATTTATTTTTTGAGACAAAGTCTCCCTATGTCACTCTCGGTAGAGTGCTGTGGCGTCACAGCTCATAGCAACCTCAAACTCTTAGGCTTAAACAATTCTCTTGCCTTAGCCTCCCAAGTAGCTGGGAATACTGGTGCCCACCACAATGTCCAGCTATTTTTTTGTTGTCATTGTCATTGTTGTTTGTCTGGCCTGGGCTGGGTTCAAACCCACCAGCCTTGGTGTATGTAGCCGGTGCCCTATCCACTGAGCTACAGGTGCTGCCCTATTCATTTATTTTTTGAGACAGAGTCTCAATGAATGAATTACTAGTTAATTAGCAAAGAAAAAAACAAACAAACCAAAACAAAACAAAAACAAAAACAAAAAACTCCCAAAAACCTCTGCAAGGAAGCCAATAGTTTTGTTATTAAGTACACTTAGCTATTGATTACCATAAAATTAATATGAAAACAGTATATAAAATGAACAAAGAAAATTATCTTATCACAAGCATTCTGTTTTTTAATTTTTTTACTACTTAATTTTTATTCAAATATAATTATAATGGAGAAATGTGCAAGTGAAAGTGTACAGCCCAGTGTCTTTTCACAACAAACAAGAACCCAGAAGGCTGTTTGTTGTCCTCTTGTCCTCTTCAGATGCAAAACCCCTTCTCTCCCAGGGTAACCACAATTTGGTCTTTTGATGGTATAGATTAATTTTACCTACATGTATTTCATATTGGAATTAATTAGATGTACTTTTGTGTGTGTGTATCATTAGACTCCAATACGAAATACATGTAGGCAAGTGTGAGAGATTGATCCATGTATTGTATGTCATTGCAGACGGTTCATTCTCATTGCTAATGAGTGAATTTGTCACCATTAAAACAATGGTGCTATTAAAATCAATGCTGTTATCAATACTCCAATGATATCATTTTATGAACACATGTCCCATTTCTGTTGTGAATGTATTCAGGAATGAAGTTTTGGGGTCCTAGATTGTGCTTGTTTACATGTTTGTTAGGACATAGAACATGCCAGTTTCCAAAACTGGTGGCCAATTCATTCCTATTAATATTATATGAGAGCTCCTAGTGCTTGGTATTTTCCCTCTTTTATTTTAGCTAGTATGGTTCCCTCTTACCTAAAATATTGTAATGATTAATTTTCCTAGAGTGATAAATATATATAATCTCAAGTTTCTAGGTTAACAACTCTAAGAAGATAAATATCAAAAGAAACCTCTGTTGATAAGAGGGAAGATAGTGTTCTCAACAGCATTACACTAAACTCACTTTCATGAAAATAGAACATGAAATAATTAAAATTTCAATTAAAGGGGATGATAGCTGGCTTATGTTTACTCTTTGGTCTTCTTTCTTATCTTTTTAAACCATTAGAAATGCCTAATCTATGGTTCACATTCATTTAAAAAATACTTTTTAATGCAAAATAATCTGTTTTTGTTCCATTGTGTCCAGTGCCTTTGGTTTTCTTTCCTAAATATGACCAAGGTCTCACATTAGAAGACAGTCCTTTCAAAGCAGTCTCATGCAATATCATCCTCTAACACAATTCTATATAGGAAAAATATCTGTGGTTTCATTATCTTAGCACATGTTTCAAAGAAGAAGCCCATCTGTATACAAGTTACCTTTTTCCATCTCAAAATACTGTGTCTAGAGAGTGTGTGATTTTTGGAGAAATAAAGTTTTCATCTGTTTTTGGTGTGGGAGCTATGGCTTATAAAGTCAGTAATAACATTCTTATGAATTGCTCAAATAAATTATGAATAGATAAGATAAAATTAAAATTAACAGAAATTATAGGAAGACAGTAAGATTTGGCTCAGTGTCCTGTTACATGATGAGACAAGGAAAGGAAGCACTTTTAGGAATACTCTTGGTAAGTTTGTGTTTGTTTTCATTTTAACAAAGAACAGAACACCTTGTTTTAGTCAGCTCAGTCTGCAATAACAGAATACCATAAACTGGATGGTTTAAACAGCCGAAATCTGTTTCTCACAGTATTGGGGGCTGGGAAGTCTAAGATCAAGGTGCTGGTTAGGTAATTTAATTCCCAGGCCTCTTCTCTAGTAGGCAGTGGCTGTCTCACTGTGTTCACATATGTCAATGAGGGAAGAGAGCTCTCTCTCTCTTCCTCATCTCATAAAGCCACCAATTCTATCAGATAGGACCACCTATATGACCTCATTTAACTTTAATTAGCTCCTAAAATCCTTATCTCCTAAATACAGTCACACTGGGGATTAGAGCTTCAATATATAATTTTTTTTTTTTTGTCCTAGGGTTGGGGGGAAGGAGTCATAAGTTTATAGCACACCTTAATTTTCAATGTTTTTAATGCTTGACATTATACAATTCTCTACTAAATATGTTAGTTTTACTATTTTTTCATTTCTCTGTACATTCATAGCTGAGAGCATGTCAGTTTTTAATGATTTGGCAAAGTTTTAAAGGTCAGAGAATAATCATAATTTTTTCTATTAACTTTTAAATTTATAGTATATGATATGATGGGTACAAGGAACCCTATCTGGCTGATGGAGACACTTATAACTTTGATTCAGACTGTGCAAAAGCAATTCAGGTAACTAAAACATATTTACCCCATACTATTGTGAACTAAAAAAATAATAAGTCATGTAGTATTTTATAACACACAGGTATAGAATACATTTGAGAAGATGAAAAATTAAAATATTGACTGTATCTTAGATGTTGAATTGAAGTTAATTTTCTTAGGTGTGACAGGTATTTATGGATTAAATGTCATGATGCATGCAAATTACTTTCAAATGGTTCAACAACAAAAATACACATAAATAATATCTATGTATGTATGTGTACACATACAGAAGAGGTAAAAATGAATGTGATAAAAAGGTTGAAATGTTGTGGATTCAGGTGAAAAATATAAAATTTCCATTGCATTATTTTTTCAACTTTCTATAGGTTTTTAAATTTTCGGATTAAAAAGGTAAAATGAACAACAAAAACAAAAAAAGATCAGAGCGTATGATGTCAGCTTGTGTGGTCATTTTTACAGTCTCACATTACCTAACAAAGGAAGACTGCTATACTGAGTGCTGGTGGCACTGCAGCCAGGTGAGCATTCTCAGATACATCTAGTAGGAGTAGAAATTTGTAAATAAAATTCTTCATTTTGCATAAGTTGACTGAAGTAAAAAGGAACCTAAAAATTTTACCATCTCTGGCCTTATAACTTACTGCTTGGATTGTGTCACCTGGAAACAGGGCATAGTCAGACATACTAGAACATTAATTTTTAATGTCAGTGGTTGCTAAAGAGGTAAAGGGGTTTTAGATAAAAATTAATAAAAGACATATAGGGGATTTATTAAATAACTTATAAATAGATTATAAATTCAAACCAAGTTCAATTTGGTCTCCCCCAGTTATATAATTTTAAAAACTTGAAGAATACTGTTTCTGAGTTCTGACTCTTAGAACTATCTAACAGGTTTCTTGACCATGTACAAATCAAATAAGAGTAAAACCCAAATTTTGAAACCTCTTTTCACATTGGAAGTTTGTTTTTTATTCTTCTGCTTGGAAAACCCATATCCTCAAAGGGTGACCCCATTTATACTTCTGAGTCTCAGCTAAACTGCCTTCTCTTTCTAAAAGGTTCTCTGGGTTTAATCTTCTCAGCTCTACTCACCCCATATCATTTTGCTCAATTTAATTCCTAATCTTGTTTTGTCTTAGCCTAGATTGACCAAAAATCAGAATATGAATCAAAGGTTTGTGGGCAGGAAGCTTGTTGGAGAAATGATCTAGTGAACAGTAAAAATGGATAGGATTAGTGGACAAGGGATAAAAGAAATGTCAAAAGAAAGATGAATTCTAGAGTTGGCTACTACTAAGGGACATTGGTGTAGATCCTTTGAAATATATTTGTGAACTATCCATCGTAAGGATGGACACATGTTTATCCATCATTCCCAGCCCCCATGGTCAGAAATAGCCTCCCAGAGATTTCCAGGATTAAGTAGCTTCTTGTAGGGCCCCTATACCTTAGTGTCTTAGATAGTTTGGGGTCAGGAAGCAAGATGTACATGAAGCAGGCAAAATTTCACATTAAAGGCGGTCTTGGGTATATTTCAGGATATAGAAATTGCAAAGTAGAGAATGTTAGAAACTGATCCCAATCTTAGAAAGGAATGAGCCACTCTGAGGTTATACCAGCACAAAGGTGGTCAAAACTTGGAAGGAACCATTATTAAGTTCATGGCTAGGGTAAGGGATGTGGAACAAAGAGGTTATATAAAGTACAAGAGGCATCTAATACACTAGCAGAGATTCTGTATGTATAGGGTTATATATTGTCTATGTTTAGATCTCATGAGCCCATGACGATCAAGGGTGATTTGATGGGCAGAACCTCACATTCCTGTATTACGCATGTGGTTTTGGAATGGCCTAAAAGTATTCCAGTTCTAATAGTACCCACTGGCTTTCAGCAAAAGCAAAAATCCTTTCATTAAGGTCAACAAAAGGAGCTCACAAACCACCCAGGTGAGAATCAGCAAAAGCAAACAAATATTTAAATAATTTAAATAATTAGATACCAAGCTATTTGAAATAGGAATATCACAGGCAGAATATAAAATTACTTTATAAAATATTTAAATAAAAGATAGTATAAAAATGAGCAATAAGAAAGTTATTAAAAGTAACTAGATATTTAACAAGTAAAAGTCTGTTTTGTTTTCAGACAAAATGGCAGTTCTTTGATGATAGAATTGTGCTAGAAAACACAGATATATGGCTTAGGTGTATAAGTGAGTACAGAAAAATATAAATGAATTAAAACATTATTAGGGATAAAAAAGACATAAACTAAAACTAAGTCTGATCTCAATAGGAAGACATAATTCTAAACATGTATGTCCTTCACAAAATAGGTTCAAAACATATAAAAAATAAAGATTTCTAGAATTACAGAAAAGATAAAACAGACAAATAAACGTTGTAGTATATTTATACATCTTAGTTAATTGTTAATGAAAAGGCCTGGGAGGTATACCTCTCATTAGAAATTTGAAAAGGGCCGAGTTTTGGCCTAGAGCATGGTTAAATTTTATAAAAGTTCCATGTTGGTTTTTGAAGAACATGACTTATCTATTTGTTATGCACAAGGTTTAACATGTATCCTGCTACAGATCTGGCTTATTGCATCATTAGAACTTATATAATCCTATGTTACAAGATTTTTCCACACCAACAGAGCACCCATCTCAGAAGGCTTTATAAGAAATTCTATAAAACTTTCAAGGAGCAATTCATTCTAATTTCATGAAAATTCTTTTATAGAATATAAAAGGAGACTACTACAAAACTCATTCTTTGGTGCAAAATCAAAATATGAGATAATTGTCTCATAAATATAAATGCAAAGACATTAATCAAATGTTAGAAAAATAAAATTCAACAATCTATACAAAAGTTAGTGCATCAAAACCAGGTTGAGTTTATTCCAAGAATTCAGAAGTGAGTTCATATTAAAAGTATATTCATGTAATTGTCCACATTTAATCATGTTATTAAAAATTAAAATTACATGATTTCAACAGATGTCAAATAAGCACTGAATAAATTCCATATTTATTTGTGATAAAACTTTTAGCAAACTATAAATGAGAGGGAATTAAATTATAATTCTTTAATCTATTAAAGAGTACCAAAATATCCTATAGTAAACATAATTCTTAATAGTAAAACATTAAAATAAGTACCTTTAAAACTATAAAGTAGATAAAGATGCCCATATTTACTACTACCTTACCACATTATACTGTAGGTCTTAGCCACTCCATCACAGAAAGAAAGAGAAAGAGAAAAAAAAGTATAAAAATTGTAAAGGAAGAAACTATATGATTGTCCTTATAGAAAACTGAAAGGCATATATATATATAATAATTTTTTAATTCATTTATATTTTATACACACATACACTTTCCACACTTCTCCCTTATTTAATGCTGATGTCTAAAAAGTAACTTTTAGCTACTTTTTCCTGCTTTGTGATAATAAATATGACTAGAGGTGAACTCAGGAGGGCTCCTCTTAGATTTCCTCATTCCCCCAGCAAAGACTCTGTGTCAAGCCTTTTTATTCCTCACTCCAAGACCCCCTCTTCTGGTGACCCCCAAACATATATATATACAAAATGTCAAAATAATAAAAGACCTTAGAAAGGTGTATGGTTATGATACCATCAATCAAAATTGGCATTTATATATACCAACAAAAGATTTATAAAATATAATTTTGAAAAGATAGTATTAGCAATAAAGTACATATAGTACTTAGTAATAAATTCAATAATAAATGCATACTTATATAGAGAAAATTATAGCACTTTATTACTTTATTTAAAAATGTAAAAAACTAAACAAAATGATTTTTATGACTACACAGGCTTGGCTTAATATTGTAAAAAATGTTAATATTTAACATTGATTTATAGATTAGATGAAATTCCAATCAAAATACCAACAGATATTTAAGAGGCAATTTTTAGGTTGATTTTAAATTTTAATGGACAATGAAATGCCCAAGAATAACCAAGAGGATCCTGAAGGAAAAAAAAGAAGGGAGAAGGTGAACGGTCTAGCTTTACTAGATAAGAAGAGTTATAGTAAAGTTGTAATTAACACAGTGTCAGTCCCACCCCAAGAGCAGCAGCTGCTGAGACCTGTGGAAACTGGTGGGGATTGACTGAAGAAATATAGAGTTAAAAGTGATGGTAAAGAAAGATAAGAGACATAGAGGAGGATTAAAAGTGGGAGCTTATTGCTGGTTGTGGGATTCCAGCAATGGTCCAGAGTGTTTGCTCCATTCTGATCTCATTGAAGTCTATTTGCCCAGAGGGTAAGATGAGGGAGGGAACAAAGATGTCAGCAGTTTCTCAGATTGATCATATCTGCTCCTATTGTTATTATTATTAACCTTAGGTATAGCCTTCAGAAATCTGAAATCTGAACCTTGTATGGGAGAGCCTCCTGCTTGAGATTACACACACAGATTTCTAGGGAGATGTTAAGCTCCACTAGTTCTCTATGGAGTAAAATGCCACCAGTGTTAATCTCCTCTGAAGTATGGGTGGGAGGGAGGCATTTTCCTCCCATCACCACCAAGGAATATTTTCCTCTGTTATAAGGGACATAAGCTCATCTGCCCATATCTCAGAGCTTGAGCTACTTCCTTGGTCTCTGTCCCAGTGGGTATCTGCTTTGCCTGTTTAATGGGCAAGAAATGCCATAGAAGATGTATCTTTTCTAAAACATTGTCATAGCTTCTTCTATGACCATTACTCTCCTCAGAGTGCTCACAGACCCAGCAGAGTGTTTGTGAACTATATCCCCAACAGGCTAGAATTTCAGAAAAGGCATGAAGCTTGCTATCAATGGCTAGTTGAAATGTGAATTAGCTGACTTTTCTTTATTCTAACTCACTCAGCTTACTTTTTAGTTTTTAGTTTTCCTCTTTTTCTGGGGTGGGGGGGAGGGTGTGCTTTCCTTTGCCAAGAATGGGATCATTGGTCCCCATTCTCCCAGCAGCACAGAATAGTATGATAGGCTCATTGACCACTGAAGTAGACTCCATACCCCTACAGGAAACCCACATTTATATGGCACTTGGATAAATGGTAGAAACATTAATGAAGAAAAAATGGTGGAACATTAATGAAGAAAAAATGGACGTTTCAATAGACAGTTGTGGAACAATTCATTATCCAAACAGAAAGAAATCCCCTCAAAAACAGTAAAAATGAGATTCCTACCTCACACTTATAAACAAAATCAGTACTTAATAAATTAAAAACTAAAACGTGAAGGCCAGGACTGAAAATTTTAGAAGGCAATACACAAAATATCTTCATAGCTTTAAGATTTAAAAAATTTTATGTAATGCAAAAATTGTTAATAAGTATATTAACTTCTTATGGCTGCTGTAATTATCACAAGCTGGGTGGCTTATACCATGGGAATTTCCTCTCTCACAGTTCAAGAGCTACAAATCTGACGTTACAGTGTGGGCAGGTCCATGTTTCTTCTGAATGCTCTAGGGAAGAATTCTAGGCAAGCCACTTGATATGCCAAGTAGTATCATGGAACTGCCATCCTGAACAAAAACCTAAAGGGTCTTTGACTGAACTAGGAAAAGTCCCTACATGCAAGACATAAGGAACATACAAAGTTATTTATAGATAGAAAGAAACAAAGAAGTTTTGCAACTTCAGTGAATTGAGGGAACAATGGAATGAAAGACAAAAGAGACTATCATAAGATTATGAAGTAAAAAAAGAAATGGTTACAATGACTTGGGAAAGTAAACTTCAACTTCCCTATTCTATCTGCTAATCTATACCTTAATCCTTAAGTAATTTCAACCTTTGATCCTTTTCCAGCATGTGACCCATAGATCTATATCTAAACTGCTGAACACTCCTGACCCCCTGGTGGTGTCACACAGGTACTGTGTTCAGTACAGGGAGTGGGTGGAGGAAGCAGGCTGTTGCCAGCAGATCCTCAGGCATGTCATCCTGCACTAAACTCTAACCCACACTGCACCATTCCAGTGTCTGCTTGCTTTGTCATTTGACCTTCTTCCCTGTGTCTCCTCTGTCTCTGTGTCCAAATTTTCCCCTTTTTTGTAAGGACGGCAGTGTTTAATTGGATTTGGAGTCCACCCCAGTTCACTGCAACCTTACCTTAACTTGATTAGGTCTGCAAAGTCCCTATTCCCACGTAAGGTAACATTCACAGGTTCTGGGTGCATATAAATTTTGAGGAAATGCTATTCAAAGTAGCATAACTATTAAGAAAAAGATTAACAAAGTATTTAACTGTTTACTATAAGGAAATAAAGACAATAAAGAGGATATTAATAATATATTATGTAAATGTACTATATAAATATATACATAACTGATATAAATCAATAAGGAAGATAAATGACCCAGTAGGAAAATTGGCAAGGGTCATGAAGAAGCAGTTCACAGAAGAGAAAACATATATGATGGATTACTTTATAAAAATGTGCTAAGCATTTGTGATAAGCAGTGAAATGCAAATTAAGGTCACCATAAAAATATTCTTTCACTCCTCTTAAGTTATGAAGTCTAATAATACTAAGTATGGCCAAGGATTTAGTCTAACAGGGCCTCCCATACGTTACTAGTGAGATTGTTCATGGAAGCATTATTTATGATGGCAAAACTTTAGAAATAATCCAACAATTATTGGTAAGATAATTGATATATTGTGATTTAGTCACTTAATGCACTATTATACATCAGTAACAAATTAACTATAGATACATATGACAGCACAGGTGAGGGTTCAGCCAAGCAAGACAATTTGATACAGACATATATGATCAACATCTGTGTTTAAAACAAGAGAATGATAAATATAAAATCAAAGATAGGAGCAGGAAACTGAGCTAGAGAAATACAGAAAAAGATATTGGTAATAGATTAGTAGATTCTTATGTGTTTACTTTATTAGACATCATGAGGTAGATGGACATTATGAATGCTTGCAGATAGCAAATATTTCATAATATAAATAAGACAAAATTCATATATATTTTAATTGTCACGATATGGGAGCCCAGATATATTGAACATATATTGAATGGGGTTCTGAAACTAGCCGTATTTTAATTGCAGTGCTGACAGACTAGGATTTAACTAGACAATAGAATGTTCTAGCAATCTTTTTAGTCCATGGAGTAACACTGCCTACACTGAAATCCTGACTCAGTTGATTACTAGGGTCAGGATATTAGGAAACTTTCTTAACCTCTCTTTGTCTTAGTTTTCTCAGGATAAAAATGGGTCTTGCTTCATAGGGTTGTCTCAAAAATTATATCAAAGAGTGGGGGTTAAAGCTCTTGGTACACAGTTGCTTGAATACATAGTAAGCCCCTAATGGATATTTAGGTATAATATCAAAGACCTGAAATGTATTTACACCCATTCTCTTTTGCACTCCTTACTCTGAAAAGGTCTTGCCCCCAGGTAGCTACTGTCCCTTTTGTCCTGGTTTCAGAATGAACTCATGAGTCCAACCCATAATGGACCTGTGGGTCTGCAACTCAAAGCACAGCTGCCTGTCGGAGCCCAGTCTCAAGTAACCAATCTCCAGTAGATATGCTGTTGGAGAACTGAGATTAAATAATTGTTTTAAGTCTGTGAATCTTAGACCACTTTGTTCGCAAAAGTAGTTGACTAATACATGATCTGTTATTATTGTTATAATAATAATTTTTGACATTAAAGATTATAAATATAGTTGCTCATTCAGTTTGCAAAGTTTACCTTACAACCAATGATTGTAACTAGACTGGTTATTTAATGCCTTAAAATACTGAGCATTTTTATCTTGAGCATCTGCCACTAGCATAAACCCCTTATTCACATTGGTCTTTTCTATCTTCAGACCAGAAGAATCAGATCTCTTGAATCAGATCTGCTTCCGTACATAAAGCCATTGTCGAAAAGACCTGAGGACTGGGAAGAGACATACCATCCCTGGGCCTGTGAAGAGTCAGTTTTATAACTGGCTATGTGACATTGATATGAATGTCTGCTTTTGTTGTTAGAACGCTGTACAGACTATAAGCCATTCATGCACATATCATCTCATTCATGTGCACTGTGACCTTCCTGGTGGGAGACTCAGGATTTTGTTGCCTCTTGTGTAATAAAGAACCCTAACCTTAGAATAGTTACAGTGACTTGCCTAAGGCCACAAAACTTATATAGCACAATAGGACTCAAATCTGAAACTCATGATGCCAAATTCTGATTTTCTTTACTCCTTCATGGGTGCCTTTTCAAACCACTAATTTTCTTGCTCAAAAATAGATACTTTTAAACAGATTGGGTCAATGTTTTCTGTTACCTAGGGAAGTGTGCAACTATGTACCTAGCAACATTCTGTCATCCTATGTCAGACACTGAAACTCTAACAAACACAAAGATTCCAAAATATTGTCAGTGGCTTCTGGAACTCTGCTGATTTCTCAAACTGTGTTTGCATAGAAGATTTGGAGATGCGGGTATGGATGGGGTAGGGACAAATCTTTATGTAAGGTACATTGGATATATTGAACCTGTTATTACTATGCATTGATAAAAAGTTACAGAGTTGACAAACCAAGTTTTCCTTTCATATATTCATTTTTATTTATTTATTTTTTTTTTGGAGAGACAGAGTCTCAATCACCCTTGGTAGAGTGCTGTGGTGTCACACAGCTCACAGCCTCCAATTCCTGGGCTTAGGCAATTCTCTTGTCTCAGCCTCCTGAGTAGCTGGGACTACAGGCTCCTGCCACAACACCCCACTATTTTTTTATTGCAGTTTGGCCAGGGCCGGGTTTGAACCTGCTACCCTCAGTATATGGGGCTGGTGGCCACTGAGCCATAGGCACCACCCCATATATTCATTCAGAGATTCAGGTATCATGAAATAAATTGACAAATAAACTAACTGTAGCATCTTTATTTTTTTATTTTTTATTATTTGGGATTCTTTGAGGGTACAAAGAATTAGGTTACACTGAATTGCATTTGTTAGAGAAAGTCACTCTCCCCTCCACCCCCAAGAGGTGTGCCGTACATAGTTTGCAGTCTCACCAACAGTGTAAAGGTGTTCCCTTCTCTCCACATCCACACCAGCATCTGCAGCTTTGAGACTCTGTGATGTGGGCCATTCTCATGGGGGTTAGGTGATATCTCAGAGTGATTTTAATTTGCATTTCTCTGATAATGAGCATTTTTTCATATGTTTATTAACCATTCATCTGCCTTTTTTGGAGAAGATTCTATTCATCTCGCCCAGTGATATAAGGGATTATTGGCTCTTTTTTTGTTGATTAATTTGTGTTCTCTATAGATTCCGGTTATCAAGCTTTTGTCTGGTTCGTGATATGCAAATATGTTTTCCCATTCTGAAGGTTGTCTGTTGCTTTGATTGTCTCCTTAGCTGTGCAGAAGATTTTTGGTGTAATGAAGTCCCATTTATTTATTTTTATTGTTGTTACAGTTGCCACTGAAGTCTTCTTCATAAAGTCTTTCCCCAGGCCAATGACTTCAAGTGTTTTCCCCACACTTTCTTTGAGGATTTTTATTGTTTCATGCCTTAGATTTAGAACTTTTATCCATCTCAAATCAATTTTTGTGAGTGGAGAAAGTTGCAGGTCCAGTTTCAGTCTTTTACATGTGGTTATCCAGTTCTCCCAGCACCATTTATTGAGTAGGAGTTCTTTCCCCCAGTCTATGTTCTTGTACCCTATATTATCTTTAAAACTTCACAACTGCACACAGGTTTCTCATCTATAGAGTGGAACAACTACTAAGACCTTTGTCACAGATTTTTATGAAAATTAAACAGGGTAATTTATATATCATTCTTAGAAAAACAACTCTACAATTAGTTGTTTAAACATTAGCAATTTACTAATAGTTATTTCTCAAATTAGTAGGAGTTAGATGGGTATATGACCTTTAGCAAGTGAATTTTATCTTTGCCATTGTGTCATCTGAGCAACATTTATTGCTTAATCTGAGTATTATGTGATGGTCAAGAAGTTGCACTTGAGTCAATTTGCTTGAGCTTCAGATTCCATTCACAGAAAACATCTCTAGGCTCCAGTGCTCTGATTTTTTTATTTTTTTTTAATGCTGAAAATAAGAGAATGTACCTCATAGGATTGTTCAGAAGATTAAATGAGAAAATTGCACATGCCAATTCTTAATAGATGACATCAATAAAACAGTAGTGAGGAGTTGGACTAAAGACCTGAAATCTATTCTCCTTGTCTCCACTGGTCTGAAGGTGTTGGTTCTGTAAACCTCTAATGAGAACATTTTAAAGTGAAGCCACTGACATTTTTGTGCCATTAGTTGCCAGTCCCTGGGTGGTCAGCCTCTGGCTCTTTTTTGGGTAACTTGTCCTGCCCTTGGCTTTGGGCCCTTTCTTACTACAGGGACAAGTTTGGGGCTGAGCCAGGGTTTATAAACACACAGTGGGTACTGCAGCTCACAGCTGTTGTCAATATGTTGCCTAGAACATATTCTCCTTCAGACAGTGCCTCTGAGTTGTCGTCCCAGCAGTGATTGGAGTGGAAGATGTCCCTCAAAAGTCCCTTCTTCCAGCATTAGACTCTGTATTTCTGATAATTCTGAAATCCATTTTTGCACATCTCTTGTCCCAGCCCATCCTGGAATACTTCTGTCCTTCACACCAGGCTGTAAAAATCTGGGCCTATCAGCATTTAAAGGATTAGTTGAAGCCTTTTATAATTTATAGCTCGTCAGAAATTCTTTCCTTCATTAAAACTTCTCATCGCACTTACAAAAGAATAAATCCAAGCTGTCTATCATGGCCTAAAAGGCTTTTTCTGTCTTTCTGATCCTATTTCCTACTTAATTTCTGTGCTTTAGATTCACAAATATTTGGTATGTTCTTTGGGAGCTCCGAGTTCATTATCAACCATAGGATTGCTATTCCCTCTGCCTAGAAATCTTCCCAAACCATTGTATCTTTGGATATTTTCACCCCATTTTTATCAACAAGTCCTTCCCTGACTATCAAGCAGTAACACCCACAGCGGCACAACTTGTGGTCCAGTCACTCTTGACGATGGTTCTCACCTGAATGTGATTTTAGTGCCAGGGGGACATTTGGACATCTCGGGAGATACTCTTGTTATGAAGAGAAATTAGAAGAAAAAGAAAAGGTATTCATATTTCAAAGGCAGACATAAAATTATCTCTATTTGCGGATGACATAATCCTATATGTAGAAACACCCAAAGACTCAACCAAAGAACTGTTCTATCTAGTATATTAATTCAGTGAAGTTTCAGGCCATAAAATCTAAATTCCAAAATCCATGGCATTTGTATACTTATATAAAGACCTGTCTGAAAAAGAAATCACAAAAAAATACTATAAAATAAATTTAATCAAGGAGATGAAAGACCCATATACTAAAAATTATAAGATTGGTGGTGGTGGAGTTTGAAATCAAGAGTAATATATTCTCTGTTTTATTTTGAGTATTACTCATAAGGTTTTGAAAAAAATCTTTTTAAAAAGTTAATTTAGGTTTTTCTCTTGTAAATCTCTGCCTAACTTTTCTCTTGCTAAAGATGAGGGCTAGCTACAACTTACTTGTTTAACTGTATGCTTTTTCTAAAATTCTTTAAATACTTTCTAAAATATTCTAACATAAAATTATATAGTCTTACTTGGAAGGAACTTAATTTTTGTGATAGATCAGTCTAAAATAAATGAATTATTGATCCAATTAATGACAGTAAGGTAATTCATCTGTTCTTCAAATGTCTTGCTTTCTGATAATTTTCTACTTTATCCGTTTATTGACACAAAATGTTGACATAATGACTTAGTATGGTAACATAGCCAAAATGACTTTTCTCTTATCTATAGTATACTTCTATTTCATATAACTTCTGGAAATATAAATCTATGTTCTTCATGCTTATCTTCTTTATCTCCTGACAATTTTTTGAACTAAAGTTCTGATAGTAAGCACATTCAAAAATTATGTAACTATTGGTGCTTCTTGTTTTAATAATTTTGTAACAGTGATTTAAGCAAAGCCCTATCTTTTAGAAATATTTTCCTAACAAAGGATTTTTATTTGGATTTTAGTTTAAAAAGAATAGCAATGCTGATAATATTGTCATATTGTAATTCAACAATGATCATAGTTACCACTCCTCATATCATGTTCTTCTTTAAAATTTCACTTAATTATTTCATTTAATCCTCAGAGCAATGCTGGGAAGTAGACAGAACAACTTGGAGAAAAGGACAATGAGCTATATGAATTTTAAGTGATTTACTAAAACTAAGACTTGATTCTAGGCCTTCTGTCTCTACCTTGGGTTCTTTCCCTTCTTTGTGTAATCTCAATATTTTTCTTTTCTTTTTCTTTTTTTTTTTTATTTCAGGCTCCTTTATTCCATGAGTATTTATAGAACATCAACTATAGACAAAATATTGACATAATCATGGAAGATAACATTGGGACAAATATATCGATTTTATGAGGAAACAAAAGCATTATCTACAAATCAGTTATGAGATAAGTGTACTCATTACCACCCCTCCTAGTAAAGTTGAAGATCCTAGCTAATACAATTATGATAACTTAAAAATCCCAATGGTTTATACAAATTTCATTACTTCTGAGTTACCAAGTTACTTGCAAGTTAACAAAAACAATAGAAAAATTCAGCAATGTAGCTAACTTCAAAATAACTATACAAAATCAATTATATTCTTATGTAAAAAAGAATTAGAAAATAATATTAGAAAAAGAAAGATTTTTGTATCAGCATCCAAAATAGAAAATACCTATCAATATAGCTTTAACAAGAGCTGTGCAATTTTTTTGAATACATAATCACTTACTACTTGTTTGTTACAGAATACACAAGACAAAATACAAATAGCAAACAATTTTTTCCTTATTTTGTTTTTACCAAAGTCTAAAAAAAGAAGATGACTAATATATATAAATAAAAGTAAAAAATAATTTCTAAAAAAAAAGCAGATCATGCAAGTCTTATAGACAGTAGAAATAGAAATACTTCAAAATCATGCTACTTAGTCTGTATACCCCTAATAGTAAAATTAGAAAAAATATATTATTATAAAGGGGAAATTACAGACATATTTCACTGATGAATAAGGATGCAATATGATAAACAACATATTGACATGTTGAATTAAAAAATACTTGATATTTAAGTAATATACATTGATCAAAATTAAATCCAGTTTGTGTGAGAAGTAGTCATTATTTTTTTTTTTGCACACGCCCCCTCGCTCCTTCTCTGTCTGATCTCCCCTTCCCCCATGCCCCACCATGTCATTAATTGTCATTAATTGTCTTCATATCAAGTTGAATACATAGGATTCTTACTTCTCCATTCCTGTAATGCTTCACTAAGAATAATGTGTTCTACCTCCATCCAGGTTAGTACAAATGCTGTAAACTCTTAATTTTTTTGATGGCTGAATAATACTCCATAGTGTACGTATACCACAGCTTACCAATCCATTCCTGGGTTGAAGGACATTTAAGCTGTTTCCACATTTTAGCAATTGTAAATTGGGCTGCAATAAACAGCCTAGTACAAGTGTCTTTATAGTAAAAGGGTTTTTTTTTTTTTCTTCTGGATAGATGCCCAGTAATGGGATTGCAGGATCAAATGGGAGGTCTAGGTTGAGTTCTTTAAGGTTTCTCCATACTTCCTTCCAAAAAGGTTGTATTAATTTGCAGTCCCACCAGTAGTGCAAGAGCTTTCCTTTCTCTCCACATCCATGCCAGCATCTGCAATTTTGAGATTTTGTGATGTAGGCCATTCTCGCTGGGGTTAGATGATATCTCAGGGTGGGTTTAATTTGCATTTCTCTAATAATTAGATGAAAAGCATTTTTTCATATAGTTAGTAGCCATTCACCTATCTGCTTTAGAGAAGATTCTGTTTGTCTCTCTTCCCCATTGATGTATGCGGTTGTTGGTTTTTTTCTTATAGATTAATTGAAGTTCTGCATCAATCCTGGTTACTAGACTTTTGTCAGGTTCAAAATATGCAAATATCCTTTCCCATTGAGTAGGTTGTCTATTTGCTCTGGTTATTGTCTCCTTTGCTGTACAGAAACTTTTTAGTTTCATAAGATCCCATTTGTTTAGTATTGCTGTGTGCTATTGCCATGGCAATTTTCCTCATAAAGTTTTTCCCCAGGCCAAAATCTTCCAGTGTTTTTATAATTCTTTCTTTGAGGATTTTTATCATTTCATGCCTTAGATTTAAGTCCTTTATCCATCTTGAATCAATTTTTGTGAGTGGAGAAAGGTGCGAGTCCAGTTTCAGTCTTTTACATGTAGATATCCAATTCTCCCAGCACCATTTATTAAATAGGGAGTCTTTCTCCCAGTAAATGCTCTTGTTTGGTTTATTGAAGATTGGGTGGCTGTAAGTTGTTGGTTTCATTTGCAGGTTTTCTATTTGTTTCCAAATGTCTATGTCTCTATTTTTGTGCCAGTACCATATTGTCTTGGCCACTATGGCTTTATAGTATAGCCTAAAATCTGGTAAAGTAATACCCCTGGCTTTGTTTTTGTTACTAAGGACTGCCTTAGCTATACAGGTGTTTTTCTGATTCCATACGAAATGCAGAATCATTTTTTCCAAATCTTGAAAGTAAGATGTTGGTATTTTAATAGGGATGGTGTTGAATCAGTAAATTATTCTGGGAAGTACAGACATTTTAACAATGTTGATTCTTTCACACCATGAACATGGTATGTTCCTCCATTTATTGATGTCCTCTGCTATTTCCTTTCTTAGGGTTTCATAATTTTCTTTATAGAGGTCCTTCACCTATTTTGTAACATATATTCCTAAGTATTTCATTTTCTTTGGGACTATGGTGAAGGGAGTTGTATCCTTAATTAACCTCTCCTCTTGGCTATTGTTGGTGTATACAAAGGTGAGTGACTTGTGGACGTTGATTTTATATCCTGCAACATTACTGCATTTTTTTGATGACTTCCAAGAGTCTTGTGGTTGAATCTTTGGGGTTCTCCAGGTATAAGATCATATCATCAGTAAAAAGGGAGAGTTTAACCTCATCTGCTCCCATTTGAATACCCTTTATTTTCTCGTCTTGTCTAATTGTATTGGCTAAAACTTCCAGCACAATATTGAATAGTAATGGTGACAGAGGACAACTTTTTCTGGTTCCAGTTCTAAGAGGAAAAGCTTTCAGTTTTACTCCATTCAGTAAAATACTAGCTGTGGGGTTGTCATAAATAGCTTCAATCAATTTAAGAAATGTACCACCTATGCCTATACTACTCAATGTTTTAATTAAAAAAGGATGCTGAATTTTATCAAATGCTTTTTCAGCATCTATTAAAATGATCATAATCTCAATATTTTTAAAACCCAAACCTATTAAAAGCAGGGATTTGTGTGTAAACTAGAGATACTTCATTAAAACAATTCTAGAATCTCAAGCCAGAGTACATGATTTTCATAGATTAGCCCATGATTGTGCCTTGGACATTATTCACAGTTCTGCTTTATCTAGACCTGTTATCCAACTTGTTAGTACCTAGTTACATGTGGCTATTGGGTACCTGAAATGTAAGTAGTTTGAATTTAGCTTTAGGTTTTAAATATGTACTGAATTCCAAAAGTTAGTATAATAGAAAGAATGTACCAAAAAGCTTCTATACAGCAAAGGAAACACTTAACAGAGTAAAGAGACCACTACGGAATAAGAGAATATATTTGTACATCATACATCTGGTAACAGGCTAATTATCAAAAATATATAAAGAGCTCAAACAGTAGCCAGAGGCGAAATGCCTATATGCCTCTGGCCAAAAAAGCTGTTTGAGAGAGAGCAGTGAAAAGATTTTGTGCAGGCATACTTGTAAGAAACTGAGGCAGAATCTCATGTGGCCAGGTTGGTTGTGAGAACATGACCAAGGCTTTGGCTGGAATAGCATTTACTGCATTAAGGAATTAAGATTGACTTTATAAGGCCAATAAAAAAGCCCTTTGGAAAACTGGCCAGATTCCCATCAGTAATCTTTCCTGATCTGTGGTAAGTGATGAAGGTCACTTGCTGATAGTCTGGGAATGGAGTAACCTTTCCTGATCTGTGGTGTGTGTTGAAAGTCACTTGCCAATGGGTCCAGGAATGGAAATGTGCTAGGGGACCTCAAGAGAAGAGGAATTTACCCAATGCATATAGGTATCTAATGGCACAGATGAAAGGCTTTTGAGAAGTCCAGCCTGAAAATTCCTTATGAAAGTTTCCAGCAAAAAAGGCCTACCTGGGAGCAGAGGTTTCCACACAAATTCCTGTATGCCCAAGAAGATTTTTTTATGCCTTGCTTAAAGATTCAAAGTAACAGCCTCCAAATGGCAAGGCCAGCAAGGGCAGGTATTCAATCTACCTTGTTCTTCCATAGCCTCAGGCTTCATCAGATAAGAACAAAGAAGTACTGGCTAACAATATGTTCTCCATTAAGTTATGTTAAATTGGGTTATGTTGATAAGGGTATGTCAAAAGGCGTATGTTGAGTGGATTATCGGAAGCTAATCATGAGGTAGTCACATGATGTTTAAATGGATCAATGAGGTCATTGCTGTATTGTGCGCATCTACAAAATTCCCTATATAAACCAACCACAAATAAAGAAGCTCACCATTTTGCCTGAGGGAGCAGATGGTCACCTTTATTTAAAGCACAATTTCAATAAGCGTGCTTATTCTCCATGACATCACTTTTCCGTGAGACCCTTACGGCAACAAGTAGCAAATAGTCTGATTTTAAAAATGGGCAAAGTACCTGAAAACACATTTCTCAAAAGAAGACATACAAATAGCCAAAAGGTATATGAAAAAATGCTCAGTATCACTAATCATCAAGGAAAAAATGCACAATACTTAACAGATGAAGAAGATACCACTCAAAGAAGTTAAGTAACAGGTCTTAACAGAAGAAAGAATGATAATGGCATTTTATTGAACAATTGCTACCAACTAAGACTAAGTAAGAACTATGAAGACAGTATATCACTTATTCCTCAAAACAAGCGACTCAAATAAATACTATTTCTGTCCACATGCCAAGTGGGGAAGAAGGAGATCTGGAAGACACTGAGTTTTCTAATGTTACACATCAGCTGGACCCAGAGCTAGGAAGCAGACTGGAATTTGATTCCAAAGTTGTGGGTGCCACACTGTATTTAATTGGTTTCTTTATCAGTTTGTTTTGTTTTTAATGTGAACTAATAAGATCAGACCATTCAATGTCTCTTTGGTTACTCTTGAATGAAAGAGAATTTGCAGATGTTTGTCAGATCTAAACTCTCACTGGTTGCAAATGCCAGCATGGAAAGGAAGCATCCCAAGGTCATAGTTACAAAGCCCTGGGCATAGACCTGGGGAGGCCTTTAATGTGTTCAGTCACAGAGGGAATAAACACAGGATGAAGAATAAACTGGGTTATGATGGATAAAATATATAGACATGCTTCCTTGGGGGATATATAACTTGATTTAAGGACCAGAGACACTATGTGAAAATTGCTCTGTTTCCTTTCCTTTGTATTTTTTTTTTTTTTTTTGTAGTTTGAACCCACCACCTCTGGTATATGGGGCCGGCACCCTACTCCTTTGAGCCACAGGCACTGCCCTCTGTTTCTTTTATGTCTAGAGACACCACAGCTTAACTTTTATCTCCCAATAGAATCATCAAATTATTTATCAAAGCTCAGGGTCTTCAATCTGATAGACCCAATATTCATAAGTTAAAATAACTTTAAAAGTGGGTAAAATAAATTAAAATAATGGAATTGTTTACTAATTAAATGCAAAAAAATCACTCATTAGTTTAAAATTTTTTCTTAAGTATTTATTTAAAATAGTATAGTGTCTATTGGGCTTAATCATTCGAACAGCCTAATGTGATCTAGAGATGACATGAATTCTTTGGATCCTTCTAACTGGTGGAAAAAAAATATCCACACACATATAAATCACTCACCTCAAATTGAGGAGACGGGAGTGAGAATGGATGAACCTACCAAAAATGTTGGTTCTAATTTTTGGACGAGATAGTTCCAGAAAATTCACATGTAAGTGAAAGAAGTCTACTTCTGGTATATAAGTGGGTGTATTATATATGGTTATATATGTATCATATATATAACAAAGGTGACCATTGTTACATTGCTTTTGTAACAAATTACCATAAATTTAGTGGCTTAAAACAAACATTTGTTCTCCTATAGTTCTGCCCCTCAGAAGTCTCATTGGGCTAAAAATCCAGGTGTTATTAGTGCTGCAATGCTTCAGGAGGTCTCCGAGGAGAGTCCATTTCCTTGCCTTTGCCATCTTCTAGAGCAGTGGTTCTCAACCTGTGGATCACAACCCACAGGAACTGTATTAAAGGGTTGTGGCATTAGGAAGGTTGAGAACCACTGTTCTAGAGGCTGCCCACATGCCACAGCTGTGGATCTATTACCCTGTTGAAGGCGTCCTCAAACTACGGCCCACCTAGGACATTTATCCAGCCCACTGGGTGTTTTTGCCGCTTTTGCCTGTCTTGCTTGGCAGCCAACTCGTCCTGGGGCCTGCAGTCTGGCCCTCCAATGGTCTGAGGGACAGTGAACTGGCCCCCTGTTTAAAAAGTTTGAGGACCCCTGCACCTATTGCATCTCAAAGGCCAGCAGAATAGCATCTTTAAATATCTCTCTCTGACTTTCACACTCTCTTCTGCCTCTCTCTTTTCAACTTATCAGGACTGGATGCAACCAGCCTTCGTCATAATTTCCTTGTGCCATCTCTATCTTCTCTCTATTCAGCTTTTCCCCATCCTTCTTCTCTTGTCCCCTCCATCATCATGACTTGGTAAACTCAGGTCTTCCTTTAGATTAGTGTTGTTCTTATTAACATAACTTACCCTTTTATTGTACTTGATTATCACCCAGGAGGCATTATCTCCCAGGAAACATATTTATTGAGATAAAGTAAGTTTTGGACATCAGTCCTCTCAAGACTTTGAGTACTTATAGTCTTGTAATAATGCTGCTGGACTCTTCTTGTGCTTGATAGTTGTGTGTCATTCATTCTATCCTCTCCATGCATTTGCTATTATTCAGAGTTGCCTGGCTTAATCCTGATTCTCCAGTGCTGCGTGTACAGATGCTCATAATATAGGGATAGGTGCATAGACACACATATATAAATACATATTTTATAAACATAAGTATTTGGCAAAAACATACTCAAGGAAAGAATAGTATACAGGGCTTGTGCTATATATTTGGAAAGTTTTGAAGATGAATTACATGGAAATGGTGGATGGAATTATGTAGATAGTTTTCTCAAAAGATATAGGTAGACAGAGAACTATTCTTTCTGTATAAATACCAATCCTTGGCCTCTGGGACCCAGACAAGTCTCACTGACAGAAGGTAAATCTTATCGCAAAATCCTGGGAATGTTTAATCACCAGTGAGTCAGCCCATAGGAGCACTGCTGTCTTATATTAAAGTGAATCACTACTGGTGAATTAATGGTAGACACTAGATGTTATCTTACCTAATATTTTAACACTTAATATAAACCAGATTGTGAAATAAATATACCTATAAGCGTTATATTCTGATTCCATAAACGGTAATTTTTCCTGCTGAAGTTTGGTAAATAATTTAATAAATCTCCTACTAGAATCCCATGGAATTTCAAATAAATCAGATTTTCAGTTCGGCTGTTTAGTACTCATAATGAATCCTTAATGTCTAATAGCATCTACTGTTTACATTTGCCTGGGGTCTCTAAAACATTATGAGATGAAATGATTTTTCTGTTCCGTGGTGTATGGTTGTCATAGAATTAAAGTGTTTCATGAATTTCATATTTGAGTGAATGGCTTCCATTCTTCAGTCTCTCGTGGGCAAGGAGAAATAGGTGGAGGTGCATTTAACGGTATACTGTCTTGTCCAGATTGAATTTGTTATGAATTGCATGGCTCTCAATTGTGCTCTCATGTGTCTTTAAAACAAACCACAAATTCTATGGGACGCATATTTTGTTCTTTGCTGAACACTGGGGGTGTATAAATGATGATTTAAGGCCATGAAACTGAAATCAGTAGAAGGCTGCAAACAGTATGTTAATTTTCTGTAGGAACATAAAAGAAAGCTTGTTTTGAATATCCTTAAAAGTTTAATAAGAGTTCCTTTCAAGGCACTATAGAAAAAGCAGCTCTACAGAAAAATAAATATGCACCCATTAACCTTTGCTAAAATGTACCAGATTTCCAATTATAAAATTCTTGTAAAACCAATGATTTCCTCCTATTAGAGTCACTTAAAACAAGTGGTAAGAATTATATTGTTATTTAAATAGGGAACATTCTTGTATACAGAATGGATTTCTGTCTAAACTTAGGAGATTGCAAAACCTGAACATGTTTTATTTGAATACTTTGGAAAATTCATGGGGAGGGGAATCAAAACAGCACAGAGGCGGAGTTAACCCATTGGGGGTCTACTGATCAGTCCATCCCTAACTTTTTCTGTGAACTCAGATTACTAAATTCATTTAGCAAATCTCTACTGAGGTTTTGTTTGAACTAGACTTTGTTCTAAGCACTAAGGATATAATACTGGACATGTTAGATACTTTCACTGCATCAGTAGTGTTTACTCCCTGTTGGGGAAACACAAAATTTATAAATAAATTGATCTGTAATATTCTGTCAAGGGGGTTAGCCTTAAGTGCTACCAGGAAAAATAAAGCAAAAAAGCTGAAAATAATAGAAATGTGACCTAATTGCCATGGGTTTAATTTTCCTCATAAGGAGCTTTACTTTATGATTTCAATTGGCATGGGAATTTGAAGCAGCTTATAAAAATCCATGAGGTACAGAATAATGACATAAACATTTGAGGGAGTTGAGCATAAAGTTAGAAAAAGTATTATAGTCCAGGGTTAGATAAAATCCCAGAAACATAGACTTTACAGCAGGGGTCCTCAAACTTTTTAAACAGGGAGCCAGTTCACTGTCCCTCAGACCATTGGAGGGCCAGACTGCAGGTCCCAGGACAAGTTGGCTGCTAAGCAGGACAGGCAGTGGTGGCAAAAACACCCAGTGGGCTGCATAAATGTCCTCAGTGGGCTGCATGTGGCCCGTGGGCCTAGTTTGAGGACACCTGCTTTACAGCCTAGTACAGTGGCTGAATGCTGGCCATGGACTTGAATTTAAATATCCTATTGGCCAAAGCAAAATATGCACATTTAAGACTGGCTATGCCTAAAACATGGATACCATCCAAGTGCTTATGAGAAGAATGTTTTGTATAAATAGAGACATGGAAGGATTTTCCTGTATGGAGTACATCACGTGTGATAGAGTGATGACTCTTTTGTATCTCACAATTGGTTAAGACCAAATAAAGAAAAGCAATTAAAGATCAAACTGTCTCTGCAGGATTGTTTATTTTCTCTTGGTTGGTCTTAGTTTTTTGTGTGTGCCATGGGGAGATGCCCCAGACTCGTTTGATGAAAGTTATGGATGCCATCCCCAGAAAAATGAACTTATATACATCTGACCATAATTTGGCATACAGGATCAGGGGTATCAAAAAGTCTCTGAAGATCATGAGAAAATCTTAAAAATGTCCATTTTCCCATTACTATACTATCATCAAAAAAGGAGAAACATCTTCTCATATAATCCTCAGTAAATATTCATGCTACTATGTTCAAGTACTGACCAGCAAAGGATTCACTATTATAGGCTCTGATTAAGAAAATTCAGGTGTTCACAATTCAAATTTAAGAATTTGAATTTAAGAAGCAGATATATGACACTGTCACAGAAATCTCTATGTTGCTTAAAATATAAAAGTGAAAAAAATAGAAAAGAAAGGAAAAGTAGATGCCTAAAAATTATAGATATAAATTATAATGAACTTAGCTGTGATGACAGTTGGCTTGTCCAGCCTGCTAAGAGGCTGTCAGAGATGTTGGTGTCTTGCTGAGTTCCTCCACGTTCCTTATACAATTTTAATTTTCAGAGAATTTGATTCTGTTCATAACTGGCCAAATAATCTTTTCTGAATATTCTTGAATTTTAGAATTTCCATGATTTGTCATTGGTTGCCACATGTGAGCAACCCCAGAGAGCACCACTAGTCAGAGGATGCATTTATTTTGAAATTTACTTTGAAAATTAAAATTGTATAAGAAACATGGAGGAACTCAGTGAGACACCAGCATCTCTGACAGTCTCTTAGCAGGTTGGACAAGCCAACTCTCATCACAGCTAAGTTCGTTATAATTTATATCTATAATTTTTAGGTGTCTACTTTTTCTTTCTTTCTATTTTTTTCACTTTTGTATTTTAAGCAACATAGAGAATACTTCTGTGACAGTGTCATATATCTACTTCTCAGTATGATTTCGTATCACAGAAAATTGAATCAGCCAGCTAAATAATAGAGTGGAATTGAAAGCAGTTTAACGAAATCTCTCTAGTGCCATAATTGAAACTCAAATCACAGAGACATCTATCAAAAACAGCAAAGAAAATACTACCAATCTGGGTGGATCAATGTCTTAATTATCAGGTTTCTGTTTTTAACAGTTTGTTTTGACCTCATTAAGAGGATTTCAAGTTATTTTACCTTAAAGGACTCCTTTGACCACACCTGCAACATTTACCCACTTGACCTGCTTAAACAAAATTAAATGACTTAGAATAAAAAGATTCATTGTGGCATGAGCATTTACTCCTTTGCTCGTTTACCCATTTTTTTTTCCAGCTGTTCCTTTTTCATTCTCTACTTGTTTTTCCACTCTTCTCACCTTAACCTTTATTGGAAGCCAGGAGAGCAGAGGGCAGGAGACTCATTAGTTATCATGAAAGAGAAGTAAGGTCTCTGCATGGGGCATGTGTAGTCTTTGGTACTCAAGTGATGGTTCCAAGGTCATGAATTGCAAACACCTGCTTCTGTTTTAGACTTCTCTCACCCCCAATGGTGAAACCCAGTAGGAAAGAAAAGTTATTTTTTAGAAAATAATTCCCCCTTTTGTGTGAATTTATCATCAAGTACACATGAGTAAACGCTTGTTTCTTATGAGCGGATCTTGTGATATATAGAAGGTAATGTTTCCTGAAAGTTCAATATCCATGAGACATTTCTAATTTGAGTCCTATCTACCCAGAGAATTTAACTAGATTCTCAGAAATCTTTTTATTTATTACTAGCTGGCATACATAGCATTGCTTAAGAGAATCATAAAATCAATATATTGTGAAAGAATTACATATGTATATATTTAATGTAAAGTATTTCTGAAAAGTGTAGTGTTGTATCCAAACTATTCTTTAGTTGATGATGCTCAACGAGATAACCATAGAAGTATCCGCTGAGAAAGTAAATATTTTGTTTGATCTCTTAAATTTTGAAATAATATGCTTGTTTTTTCTCCTACCACCTTGCTACTTGGTGCTTCCTTTTTGTTGGAATTATATGTTAAATGATAGAATTGAGAGGAAGAGGACAGAGAGAATCATAAACCATAATTAAATAAATGAATCCTATAGCTACTGGCTCAGGAATATTCTCTAGGGTTGCTCACATGTGAAGCAGCTCATGGCAAATCAATGCCTGAAGTTCAAGGTGTCTTCCCTTTAATTTGGACTTGACCTGAAGCACAGCTGGCATTTGTTCCTTGCTATAATAGAGTATTGTGACTTAATCTCCATAATCATTAGTTTATCATAAGATATGGATAAAAATAATGACTATGGCATTGATTTGTGGTAAGGATGAATGAATGGATCCACACAAAATGCATGAGACAATGTATACAGTTGGCATCCTACAGTGCTGGTAGTCATGATATGATGAAGATAGCTTTTCTCCCTCAGTTGGCAGATGCATAGTTTTCTCTTTGTATACCAGTGTTAGCTGCTCTGAAAGGTGGCATCCTTTCTCTTTGGTGGGCTCCAATTTTGCATACATAATTTAGTGGAGTTTGTGTGTGTCTGTGTGCATATTTTTTTGGGGGGAGGGGGAAGCAATCTACCTGGATTGCAGCTGATAAGGACAGTTCTATGACACTGACACCTTCACACCTTAAATGCCCCTAGCATCTCATTGTTCTTCTGCCTTAAGATTTCTTCCAAAGTCATAAACAGTTTTTATACCCAAGGAAGATTATACCTAAGGCAAATCTCAACCACTGGTGAATACAAGTCCATGGATAAACATCTCAGCATCTCTGGCTTTTGAAGGGATCATTCTCAAACGCATTCTGCTCAGGCATCCCCAGTGGGAATATGAGCCTAGTTGCTGGCATTCATCCCCAGTTCAACAATGCAGCTTTATTGGCTTTTTTTCTTTCCATCCTTTCTGCTCTCAGAATAATCCCTCAGATAAATTACTCAAGACATTCTCTCTGGATTTTTGTGGAGAAATCTAACTTGAGATGCAGAATAGAACTTACACTTTTACTCAGACCTTCACAGCTATACTGTCTAAAATTGGTAAAAATTTATCCAGAGTTGTGTGTCTGTGATGTAGTAACAAGGAGAACAAATGACAGAAGTTAATTAATTTTATTTATATAGAAAATCCATAACCCTCAGAACCTTTCTTTGAAATTTTTTATGAGTCTGTTTCTATATATCAAATAAATTATTACTTTTAAAAACTACTTAGCTATCCTAACAGTACTCACTACCTAAACCATTTCTTTCTTTTTTTTTTTTTTTGAGACAGACTCTTACTCTGTCACCCTGAGTTGAGTGCCCTGGTATCATAGCTCACAGGAACCCAGCAACCTCAAACTCTTGGGCTTGATTAATCCTTTTGCCTCAGCTATCCTGCCATGACAACAGCTAGTTTTTTTCTATTTTTAGTAGAGATAGGGGTCTCACTCTTGCTCAGGCTGGTCTCAAACTCCTGACCTCAAGCAATCTAGCAACTTCAGCCTGCCAAAGAACTGGGATTATGGACACCAGCCTCTGTGCTCGGCCAGCCTTTTCATTTCTCCATGAAAGAATAAAAGCATATTTATAGAGTTAATTGTGTTCTCATTTATCTATTTTCTAGCTGTGTTCTCATTTATCTATTTTCTAGCTGTGATCTAGCTGTGCATCAATTTATGAACACTGCTGTTAACCACTTGGCCAATGGAACTGATCAGAAATACAGAATATCTTGATTTAGGGCTGGACAGGTCAAATCACAGTTGCCTAAGGCTCCTTAGCAAAAGCAGTTTGTGTTGTTCTGTTAGCATTTTACAGTGTCCTGTGCTTATTTTTCTGTTTATCTTAGTTTATTGTAAATGCTTTACTTAGCTTTCTCTTTATACTGACCATGCATGAGGTTAGTAGTTATTTTTTAGAGAGAAAATTAATTTATACATAGACTCCTGCAACCTGATCGTCCCCTTATGGGAACTTAGTATGGAACAATAAGGCCTGAAGGGGTGCCTTTACCAGTATAGCTTTTATCATGCAAACCAATAGCTTGCAGGTTGGATTCTGACGGAAGATATGTTGGCTTGGTCCACACAGTGATAATAATGTTTTTAATTTGTATAACTTTCTATTTAAAAATCAAAGTGTTTTAAAGAAAAATCAGTATTTTGAGCTTCTGTTACAATACACAGTAACAAACCTGGGTCTTATTTTTACACTTCATGCATTGAATAGCCTGGATTTGTTTATTGGTGCACAATCACTGTTGCAAAGATGGGGAATCAACCCAAGTGCCCACTAATTCATGAGTGGATTAGCTAAATGTGGTATATGTGTATCCTGGAATACTACTCAGCCATAAAAAGGAGTGAATTTGTGTCTTTTGCAATAATTTGGATGGAATTGGCAATTATTATCCTGAGTGAAGTATCTCAAGAATGGAAAAAAAAGATCACATTTACTCGCTATTAAATTATAACTAACAGATGAGCACACATGCACCCAGGGGAAAATATAACTCAGTGGAAAATCAAGCCGGGGGTGGGGGGAGGGAATGGGCAAAAATTCACCTAATGGGTACAGTGAACACTATCTGGGCCATGAGCACACTTGTAGCCATAACTCAAGCATACAAAAGTGGTCCAAGTAATCAAAAATCATTTGTACCATTTAATGTTTTAAAATAACAACATAAAGGAAAGTCTGGATCTGAGTATCAGAGCCTTTCATTTGTAGGTTGCCACTGTCCTCTCCTAGCTTGCCTCTTCTCAGTCTGTGGCTTTGTTTTTCTTGCTCCTTACCTATTTTGCTCATTTAAGCTACCAGCTTAGCTCCTGTAGGGGATTTGACTTTCAATCTCAGTTTGTTAATAACATAGATGACACAAATTAAAATAATTTCCCTCTTTTAAAGCCAAAATAAATACAGGGCACAATAGCACAATTTAAATCAGCTAATTCTAGAGCTTACTGTGGCTTTCATGAGTTGGTCCAAACCCTCTTAATTGATGGATCAGGAAACAAAGGAACAGAGAAGTTAAATTTTTGATACATTTTTGTACCTATTTATGGCATACATATGGTATTTTGTTACACCAATCAGGGTATTCAGGACATCCGGCACTTTGAACATCTATCATTTTTATATGTTGGGAACATTTCAAATCCTCTCTTTTAGCTATTTTGAAATATACAGTACATTGTTGACTACAGTCACCTTACTCTGCTATCAAACATAGGAAGTTATTCCTCCTAACTAACTGCATGTTCATCCCCATTAACCAACCTCTCTTCATCAACCCCACCACACCCCTTCCCAGCCTCTCGCGCCTGTCATTCCACTTTCTACCTCCATGAGAGCAACTTAGCTTTTGCTATGGTCACATGACTGATAATATAGTATTTCAGCACTTAAGTAGTCTAAATAAGATGGAAGATGCTTTACTCTTTTTATTAGACTAGAAAAGTCGTAAGCTATGTCTTTTCTTAAGATTTTGGTTGTTAGACAAAATATTGGTTTTTTTGAAAAAACCAATGTAGTTGTATAACCAGAATTATAAAATTCAAAATGGCTTTCAAACAGCCAAGACATAAGACCATTATGCTTTTGAAGTGATCTGGGTAGATGTTATGTGTATATTGTCAAGACATAGATCCGTGGGAGGGTGGGAGCACACATAGAGTGAAAACGGAATGCAATAACAGGTTGAACCTCTTGTTCTCTTTGAAATATTACTTTTTCTCTTGTTATGAATCCTAGTACTTTACTTTATTTTTCATATTTGAAAATTTCTTGCACTGCAAAAATCTGAGGTTTATGTACATATATATATTCTATTTTAGGATCTTCCTAAAGGTCACCTTGGGAATGATCTGAGGATTTAACTAGGATGTGCTCATTGGGGTTCTCATTAGCTACTCAAATAAAAAGTGTTAAAATTCACAGAATCCCAAGTTGATATGATAGTGAAATAAAAGGACACTTTTCTCCTTCAAAAGCAATCCAGGAAATCAACTCCCAGGGAAGCCTGGACAGGGCCCATTAAAATTTTCAAGATGTGACATGAGCTTGATTGCTGAATTGGCTATGTGGAGGTGAGTGCAGGGGCACCCCTCAGGAGCTATATAATTGCTATTAGATAAATGTTGTTCTCTATGAACCTAGCTTTCAAGACCCCAGGTCAGTCAAATCTCTTATTTATGGATTTGTTTTCTCTGAATGAACCCAACTTCTCTTTCCTCCAAAAATACTCAGGGCCATATGCAACATGTATTAGCTCAAGTCTACTTTTAAATGGATCCGTCACAAAACAGGCCCTTGGTGTCTGTTCCTCAGCTCGTCACTGTTCCCCCCCACCCCCAGTGTCTCTGCCATCACCTACTTCTACCCCATCTCTTCATCCTGTCTCCTTAGGATGCCAGTGAAAATGGATAAAGAACCCACCCCTCTCCTGCATCAACTCATCTCAACTCATCATACCTGCCAATTCTGTGTCCAAATGAGATCACATCTGTGTTCTGGGGAAGAGCAATTCAAAATACCTTGTTTTGGGGGGGTTGCTATTCAACCCCTAACACCCACCCTATTTAAAATTGGTCCTTGCCTTCCTCACAGCCCACCCCACTGCTGTGTTTTGTTTCTCTTCTTGCAGCATATGCCCTCCTAACACACCCTATGTTTTAATGATCTATTTGGTTTAAAATGGCTCCCTCCACTGGAATTTAGGTTCCATAAGGGCAAGGATTGTTGGCCCTTTGTTTCATCCCCTACAATATCCACAGCTTTTAGAACATACTTGGCATGCAGTAGGGGCTCAAAATATATTTGTCGAGTGAATGAAAATGATAGACCTTTCTGAGTGAAGGACATGCTTATGTGTATAACTTTGACTCAGTCTGTACAAAAGCAAAGTATGTAAACAAAACATGTGTACCCTCTAAAATTCTGAAATAAAAAAGGAAATGATAGATCTTTAATAATATCATTTAGTTGATTAGAAATACTATTACTTATTTTTAATTTAAAGCACAAAAATCAACCTCTGTTTATATTTTTGTCCCCTGGAGGCTAGGCACAGAGAGAATAGTAGAATGAAAGTTCCACCTCAGAAAGGTTATGTTTGTTCTGAAACTAATGGTAAGCTTGCAGATAGACAGGGCTTTCTATCAGGGAAAGACTCAAGGGAAGCTTTGGAGCTGAAGATATTAATGGGTTAATAACTAGAACGGCAGTCAGGAGCCAGGAATGGACTGGAATCAGCATAGTTCGTCAAAGCGAGATACAGAGCAAAAAGTTGCCACACTGAGTTGTGCTGTCCCTTGTCTCTGTTCATTTACTCATTCACTTACTCATTCACCCAGAAGTGTTGAGCTCTGAGCTACCACCTGGGGATACAAGACTACATTTCTAGAACTTGTGGAATTTACACTGTTAAAAGGGGTTAAATATAAGTGAGTGTGTAGTTGTATCACAGCCACCCTTTTTATGCAGTAAGTCTGCTGGAATTATCTTTATAACCACCTCAAAGAAAATCAAATTCTTTTCACCCAGTCCCGGCAGAAAATAATACCATTATTTAATGGCCAAGTGGAAATTCACCAAAACAGAAGGCTGTATTGGAATTTCAAAGGTAAGTAAGGCTGCTATTGACTTTGTTAATTGGGTCGGTACTTGAGCATCTCTCTGAGTAATGGGATTAAATAAAGGAAATGTTAGGTGGGTTAGAATGTGGGGTTTAACCTCACACTCCGAGTTTGCATTTCTGCTCTGTTTATAGGCTGTGTAACTTTGGAAAAGATACCAACTCATTTGAGATTCTGTTTCTTATGTATAAAATTGCATTAATCTTTCAGTGTTGTGAGATTAACACAGGTAAAGAATATACATGTTTAGCACAGTGGGAAGTCCCTGGTAAGCTCATTTAAGGACTATGCACATCCAGGTGTGGCTTACTTTAGAGTTTGGTGGATCTGTGCTTGTTCGTGGGATAAAAAAGACGGAATCATTAAAACATAAGCCAGAGTTCTGAATGTGGGAACACCTACATAAATCAAGAGGTGGACCATTGTGTCAGAAATGCATAGAAAATTGCAACTTCTCATGTATTTATTTTTAGGGAGGTTGTCCAAGTTTTAACACTCAGATGGCAAATTTAAGGCAAGTTGCATAAAACACTTCAGATACGTGAACCATAATATTCAAGCATGAGGTTTAATCCTGGTATTATTAAAATTAGGCAGCATAGCTTTGGAGACCATTGTCTTTAGCAGCTCACTTAACCATGTTGCTTATAAAAGACAGCAGTGAATTGAGACAGAACAGCAAACTGCTCTCCTTGTCTGTCTGGAAAGAAGTGTGATCTGGAGTGGCTGTCATTCAGGTTGTTTGGAAAGGAAAAGCATTTGTAAGTTTTTCTAGCCATGGGTTGAACGTCCTGTATAGAATTGGACCTAAACTATTCAAAATGCTTCCCCCAAAGGTTATTTCCAAGGCTCCCATTTCAGTTGGGTTTAAGCCACCTATTGATAATTCAAATCACTTTACGAGACTGGATTAATTTGAATGCTGAAGATAAAACTCTCCCTTTCATTTCCCTGTCCTGTTGTCCTCTTTCTCCTGTCCTATCCCCCAACCTCCCTGCCAAAGGGATCATCAAAATTTGGATAGCATATTGGGAGCTACTCAAATGGTTAGTACATAACAAACAAGATCTTTGTTTTACTAACCTGGCAGCTTTCTAAAAGCTGCATCTATAGCAACAATCAGGTTTTACATAGAATAATTACACATGTTTAAAAATTCGAGGCCTGAGACAAACAGACTGTCATTTTTTTTTTTTTTTTTTTTAGAGCAAAGATGTCATTGTGCTTAGAGGTGGGCAGGGAAGAAATGAAGTCCATATACCTGCCATCTCCCTCTGCTAGACTCTTCAGCATGCTGTCAAGATATTAGCGTGCTGCCCTACTTCTAACTAAATATAAAGATCTTTTCTTAGAGGTAAAACGTTTGATATACATTTTTTTTCCACCCTGGAAACATGAGCAGTGGCCTTTTTAGGTCAGGTATATAGGTCTACATTGTGGATGGTACACAGTCTTCATGCTTATAAACTGATTGCTGGTCTGTCCTTGCTTACTCCAGAGCAGAGAAGGTGTTCATCTGTCTGCCAAATGACTTTTGCTTAGCATTACTTTCATTAGAACTTCACAACATGTCTACAGCACTGGATAACTCTAGGATTAGCATCTATTCAGTAAGTCTTTGAGTGGTAGATTTTTTAATTTAAAATAACAGAGAAGTACTCCTGCTTTGTTGCTGGTATTAAGGGTACTGTTTTGTAAAGAGACACAATTTTACTTAGAATATTTCCATTTTTTTTTTTACAGCAGTGTGTTGTATTTTAATAGAGTTCCTATATATCATGCAGAGGAAATGTTGTACAGACTTGTCATGAACAGCAGTTGGAAGGGACTATTGGACAATCTCTCGATACCACATTCCTTTTAACAATGATAGCTCAGTTGACTTACCTGTGATCCCTAAGTTTGGGAGCAGAGTTGTATTATTAAGAAAGACTTTTGGCTTGGTGCCTATGGCTCAAGAGGCTAGGGCGCCAGCCACATACACCAGAGCTGGCAGGTTCGAATCCAGCCTGGGCCCACTGGACAATGACAACTACAACCAAAAAATAGCCAGGTGTGTGTGTGGTGGGCACCTGTAGTCCCAGCTACTTGGGAGGCTGAGGCAAGAGAATCACTTAAGCCCAAGAGTTTGAGGTTGCTGTGAGCTATGACACCATGGCACTCTACCCAGGGCAACAGTTTGAGACTCTGTCTCAAAAAAAAAAAAAGAAAGAAAGGAAGAAAGACTTTTAAAGAGTTATACACAGTGGAAGAATATTCTTTAAAGAATGACTGCAAGAAAATGTCTTCCAATGAGGCAGCTGACAAAGAACTTCAAGCCTCCATGAATAAGTATTATTATTACTTTCACTTTATGTTAACCATGGTGCTAAGGTACATGGGAGGAGGGAACAATGGCTATGGTTGAGAGTGTGGAGGGCTGTTTCTTTCCTATGGAATTGACTACTTGTTAGCAAAATTCTAGGTTGAATTTTCCCCTTTCTGTTCTTCTCATTTATGACCTCTCAGACCTATTTTGGAGCCTTGTCCCCCACAACCCCAAACCATAAATTTCTTGGAACCCATTTTCTGCTACAAGAATCATTTATATCTCATGTTAGTGGCTCATGGCCATCTGACCTCTATTTCTTGAAAGAAGCATTTATTACTCCTGTTTCTCAATCTGGTTGCTAGTAATGTCCCCACATAGTTTATCTTCAGATGGGTGAGCTACCCTTTGTTTTAGTGAATATAATTTGATGCAAAGAATTCCAGAAAAGCTGGTTCACTAGAAATGGGAGTTGTTGATAGGACACAAAGAAATTTCCTAGAAATTGAGGCTGGGAAATACTACAATGCCAGGGCTTTATGGGAGATGAAACTAGAAAGTGAGCCTGGATTTAAATAGCTCTGGGAGCTTTAATGGGCATGAATCCACACACTTCATTGGAATGCTTTGTTATCATGATGCTTTGGCAACTTTTTATGTGTCCTTAATATTTGGCCCTATCATCAACCCATATGATGTTTCACAATCCCAAATCCAAATTCCTCAGAAGCAAGTCTGCTGGTCTGCCTCACCTTTTCCATAGACTCCACGGTCATTGAACAGCCTATAGTTGACCCTTCTTTAACTAAGGTGTTCATGTCTGGTGCCATCAGATGGAGTTGGATTGAGGTTGTTGAGAGGAGAGTATAGAGGAAGATGCTCACAGGGTATCTAAGGTATGGCCAGTGACAGGCAGCTTATGGAAAGAATATGGTGTATCTGCTAAGATAAGGTAGCCACATTTGTTCCCCAGGGATCTTCATGAAATGGCTAATGTGGTATTTCAGCAAAGTTTAGGAATAAGCTAAGAGTGGGTAGGGTAGTTTTCACTTACATTCAAATCATATTGGATACATATCTCCTATTTTTCCCAGGGTGTATTCCTGACAGCAATTGGAAAGAGGAAGACTTTTTTTTTTTTTAAATTTTATTGAATGGTAACTATGTACATTAAAGCACTTCTGGGGTACAGTGTGGGGTTTTCGCATGCAATCCGAAATACTTCCATCAAACTGATCAACACAGCCTTCATGTCTTTTTCTCAGTTATAGTTTTAAAACATTCTGATTCTACTCTTAGAGGGTTTCACTTGTACCCCTGTAAGAAATACCTCAAAAATGGGTTTTCTCCCTCCCCTACGGCATGTGGATATTTTTGTCTCCTTTATTTCAAATTCCCAGGATCTCTTCTTCCCCTTTATTACCAGAGATATTTCAGCAGCTGTTGGACCTTGAGAATTGACTGAAAGAGGAAGGGACATTCCCAGCACTCACCCTGTGCATAGGGTATGGAAATCACAAACAATTAGGCTTTTCACATAATAATAATAATAATAATAATAATCTCATGGGTATTTCTTATACCCAAGCATTAAAGAATGTCAGCTTGAGGGTGGAGGAGTGTTCACTTGTTCCTTTAACTTAGCATGACTTATATTATACTTCAAGAGAAAGAATGGGCAAGGGGGAAGAAAGCCCCCTTCACATATGTGGAATATAAATTCCCGGTACTATTATTGCCATTTATAAACTGGATAACTTAACAAATTAAAAAAATCACTCCCTCTAGGTTATATGTCTATTAACAAAAAGACATAAATAAAATGGTAATATTCACCCAGTTAAAGCATTTAGATTTATGTCATGGCAAACAGAGCCCAGGGCTTAACATTGGATACCTACCTGTATTTGATGCTCAGATTTAGAATCTGCTCTTTGACCAGAGTCTACTAACTTAACATTCCTAGATCTTAGTTTCTTCATTTGTAAATGACAATATCTACTTACAAATACATGAGGTTTTATGTAAAAACACATGTCTTAACTCAGGTCGTTAAAATAAAATACCAGAGACCAGATGACTTAAGCAATAGGCACTTATTTCTCACAGTTCTGGAGACCGGAAAGTCCAAGCTCAAGGTCCTGGCAGATTCTGTTCCTGCTGAGGACTCTCTTCTTGACTTGCCTTCTCACTTTGTTTTCACATGGCAAAGTGAGTGAGTGAGATTGAGAGTGGGCAAGCCCTGGGCTCTTTTCTTCTTTGCAGGTACTAATCCCTCATGATCTCACCCAAACTTCAGTAGTTCCCAAAGGCCTCATGTCCAAATGCCATCACATTGGGGGTTAGGACTCCAACATGTGCATTTGGTGCAGACACAAGTTTTCAGTCCACAACAACACGTATGTATGTGAAAGCACCTAGCACAATGCATAGCAAATCAATGTTCCCATCCTTCTGAGTCTTGTATAGACCAGTGTACAACCAATGGGTAGACTAAAAAATCTTTTCAACTGAGAACACTGTGTGGAGGGTAGAATCCTGTAGAAAATGGAAAGTGTGCTGCTCCTCATACCCAGGAAATGCATTCTCATGCAGAATGAACCCATAGAGCCTATAGTTTGAGTCTTCATTCCTTTGCTGTACCAGAACCAGATTCCAGATGATTATTGGATGAGTTCTTAACAAGAACTTTACTGTTCCTCACTGCCTACCACCTACCACAGTGTCTGATACAACTGATGTTGAATAAATATCTGGGGGATATAGTGGTGGTTAAATTTTTATAGTCAGTTCATTGTATTTTCTTTGTTATCTACTATAAAAAAAATTTTACATTGAATATTTTGTGCCAGTAAACATCATTTTCAGAAACGAAGATTTAGAAGCAGGTGAGAGGTGATTATTCAGCATTACATAGAAAACAAAAATAAAAACTCCCAAACTTGACATTTATCTTACCCTAGAACATTAAAAGAAATATTGTAAATTCTTTCACAGAAACACTTAATCCTTAGGACAAAATACATGCAACAAGTGGAAATGGGTATAATTAGCCAGGGTACTTTTTCTTCATTCCCTACCCCTCTCTGTTCTTCATCTGTCTGCCTGTACAAAGGTCATGGTCTTTGATTTGTGTATGATTCATTCACACCTGAAGATCCTTTGTGTCTGACTTTTTCCTCATCGTATAGCATATTATCTCTTTTTAAAAATTTTTATTGGGGTAAAATATTGCCATCTTAACATTTTAGTTCAGTGGCATTAAGTATCTTCACATTATTATATAAGCATCTCACCACCATCTACCTCTAGAACTCTTTCATCTTGAAAAACAGAAACTCTATTATTTCCATAAACAATAACTCTCCCTTCCCTTTTCAGCCTCTTACAATAGCCATTGTGCCTCTGTCTTTATGAATTTGATAACTCTCAGTAACTCATATAAATGGAATCATACAGCATTTTTGTGTGTGTGGCTGATTCATTTCACTCACTACGTCCTTTGTGTTTTAGCGTATGTCGGAATTTTCTTCCTTTCTAAGACTTGATAATATTCCATTGTATGTATATGCCACATTCTGCTTATCCAGTCCTCTCTTTATGGACACTTGTTTTAGCTATTGAAAACTACTGCTTTGACCATGAATGTACAAATATGTCATCAGGACCCTGTTGGGATCATATGGTAATTCTATTTTTAATTTTTTTTAATTGCCATACTGTTTTTCATAGCATCTATATCATTTTATGATACATTGCCATCAACAGTGCACAAGGGTTCCACTTCCTTCACATCTTCACCAATATTTGTTATTTTCTGGTTTTCCTATAGCAGCTACTCTAATGTGTGTGAAGTAGTATCTAACAGTATCTTTGGTTTGCATTTTCCTAATGATTAGTATTATCGAGCATTTTTTTCTCATGCTCATTGGCCATTTGTATATCTTCCTTGAAGAAATGTCTATCTAAGACCTTTGCCCATTTGAATCAGGTTGTAGGGGGTTTTATTATTATTAAATCATAGATGTATACATGTTGTTGTCATTGTGTTTAGTAGATCCCTATCTTATTAACTCCTTCTCAGATACATAATTTGTCAATATTTTCTCATATTCTGTAGATTTTAAATCTGTTAACATTTTCTTTTGGTGCACATTTTTTTTAATTTTCTTGACGTCAAATGTACCTATTTTTGTTGTACCTGGCTGTTGTATCATATCTAGGAAACCCCAGCCAAATTCAATGCCATGAAGCTTTTGTCTTACTGTGTTTTCTTCTAACAGTTTTACAGTTTTAGGTCTTACATTTAGGTCTTGAATCTATTTTGAATTAATTTTTGTACATTGTCTTGGCTAATTTCATTCTTTTGTATTTGGATATCTATGCCTTACCTTTTGATAGCATTTCAATTTCACATTGAAATATGAAAGTGTAACTGATCCATGGAAGAAGGTCCATCCACATCCTCTGGAGTCCTCACCTCCTAGAGGCATATTTGTCTAATTTCCATTGTCAGCACCTGCAAGCTATTGCTGTCAAAATCCATTTGGTTGTAAGCAACATGGACCAGAATTATCTGGAAATTAACATCCTCTAATGGGCAGCCCTTAACCAGTGATAACTATTGAGGTCTATCCCCCATTTATCTTGCCTCGACCTGGAGAACTCTGAGGCTCTTTCTAACTTTCCCTCATGGGATTAAAGGCCAATGTGTAAGTGTGGCAGGTGGCTTAGTGCACTGGCTACTGGCTGCCTTCTCTGCTCTCTCACTCCTTGCCTTGCACACACTACATGTGTTTTTTGTAGTTCCTATTAAACCTTTTGCACTTGAATCTTCAAATCAGGTTCTGACTCTGGGGGGAACTGAGCTGTTAATAAGACAAGGAAGAATAAAGAGAAGTCGGGAATACTCTGTGCAGAGCCCTTTTTATGGCAAAACCAGGGCATCTTTCTCTCCTTAACTGTATTTTTCTGTCTTGTCAAGATTCCTCCAGAGAGTCCAAGGACTCCTAGGTAAGGCATATTGGGAGAGGAGAAAGCCACCCAAAATGACTGGGAACAATCTTTTCACATGACACAAATTCAATGTCTTTAATAGAATGAGCTGCTTCCTCCAGATAAGAGGACTGTGGAAACCATGGCCTCTTTTTAGTTTAACTCCTGACGTGGCCAGCAATGGCTAATGTCACCGCTGCAGTAGATTCCCAGGATCTTGTCCAAGTCAAAATTATAAAATCAATATGTAGCTTAGAGGAAATTATTTGGTTTCTTCAAGCCCAAATAATCCCTTTCAATAATAACAATAGAACTGCCACACCACACCTCTTTCTTACTTCATAAATAATTAGGGGAGCATGATCCTTACCTGCGACACTCATTGTCTCCTTGGCATTTACACCCACTCCCAGAAGGAGGGTTCATGGTCCATCTGTCAGAGCAGACCCCTAAGCATTCAAACCAGCGTGTCCTCACTCATCCCAAATTACTGGGTCCCAAGAGTGGTTTTTAAATACCAATATGTTGGTGCTACTGCGTAAAGTCCACCAGGAAGACAGAGCAATAAAGAGAATAGAAAGCATTCCTCATGAGCTAAATGCATTCATTTGTTAAAAGCTGTCCTATATCTCTTTTAGGGGTATAATAAATTTCTCAAATATAAGAAATGACAATGAAATGTTGCTTTATGCTATTTGCTTAAGTAACAAGTTTTTGACGTTGTACTAATATGTGGAATCCAAGAGTTTAGGAAGCTCATAGGACGATCTTAACACAAAATTGAAGAGTAGAGAATTTCACTGTGTCGCTCTCTGTCCAAGGGTCCTCATTTTTCAGGCTGCTTTGGATTTCCCTCTAGTTCCTCATCGGCATCCAAAAGGTCTCCCCTTGAAGACCTGCTCCTTCCTCTTTCAAAACTCCCATTGAGATTCCAATTGAATTCCTCAAGCAATATTTTTTGATCAGCTACTAAGTACCAAGTGCTGAAAAAGAAATAAAATACTTTCCTTGTTCCCAGGAAGCCCATAATTTAATGAAGAAGATAGATCTCCATAAAATAAAATCCTAGAACTACACTCCAATAGAGTAGGAGAAGAGAGAACCCCCTCTACTGGGTGCTGGAAGCTCCACAGAAGCGTGTCCTCATTTCTTTCTTTTTTAAAATGTTATTTTTTTAAATAAATTTTATTGTGTGTGTTTAAGGTTAATAACATCAGATTCCCTGGAGCAAAAAAAAATCATGTTCCAACAAAATGTTATCAGTGCTTCCGTTTGTATCACTAGAAGCAGCATGCAGGCATAAATAGAGACACATGTATATTTAATATATACATCTCCATAGTGACTATTTGATAGAGAATGATATCCAGGCTAAGTAAGAAAAATCTACTTAGGCAAAAATGAGTGTCTGTTATTTTGCATGCACATAATTTAGAGTGTTTAGGGAAATGGTGATTAGCTGCAATTGACTACAGTTGGAAAAGAGGGTAGCATTCACTTGACTGTGAACTTGGGATAACTGGAGAGTCACCGACCCAAACAGGTGTTCTGTTCACAGGAAGAAACCGTAACAGAGCAGCTTCTATAGGATTGGGCCAAGTTTTAAGACAGAGTTGTTAATGTCCAGGAAACAATGAAACAAAACAAAACATAACAAAACAAGAAAGTATCAGTCTAGCACACCATTAACTTCTGTGCATAAGCCAATGCCAGAGCAGCTTTAGGAATACAAAGGCACCTTGCTGTCCACAAGGGTTCATTTATTTCCACTTAGTTTTTAGTCCCAAAGAAGCTTAAAGGGCAATGCAGTACAAAATCTCTAGCTCATGTGTACTGGGTCTAATAAACCAGTTAGTTCATCCTTTCAATACCCTTTTAATTGGATCCATGAAGGTCAACACGTTGCAGAAATCTAAGCCTATGAATTTCAGGAAAATATTTCTATTTTACAAATGGCCAATGAACTTGTAGAGAAAAAAATGTTTAACCTTGACAATTATCAAAGAATGCAAATTAAAGCAAAAAGAGCATACAATGGCTTACCTATTAGATTATAAAAGATGAATGAAAATGTTAGCATCTGCTACATGTGAGGGTGTGGGGAAAGAATATTCTTCTATTCTCCCAGTGACACTGTAAATTATTCCAACCTTCCCAGATAGCATTTTAGTCATACGTATCCAAAGTCTCAAAAATGCATATATTCTTTGACTTCACAATTACACTTGTTGGAATTTGTCCTAAGGAAATAAATGGTTATGTTCTGCAACTAGAAATAATTTAAAAGTATGGCAGTAAGATACTGTATTTGTTGAATATTATGGTTCATCCATGAGATGAAATGTGACACAATCTTTAAAAATGCAGATGCTAATCTATATTTGGTGATGTTAAAATATGCTCATGATAAATGTAGGCAAAAAAAAATAGGTTACAGAACAAATATAACTGCAATTCTGTTTAAATAAAAGATATACACTATGTACCCAATAGCCATAAGCACAAAGAAAAAGTTTAAACAGAAATAAATCAAAATATTAACCATAGTTATGTTATTATAGGGAGATCAATGGAGATTTAATATCTTAATTTAAATGTTTTTATTTTACACACTTAAATATGATCAGTGGTAATGGGAGAAGTGGGCAGCCAGATGGGGGCTGAGCAGAAGGCAGAAATAGCACAGCAGAGGAGAAACAGGCAGTTGGGACTTAGACCAACTCTGCCGTTCCTTAATTAAATATACACAGTCACTTTCCCTTTTGGGTCTTTAGTTTCCCTAAATGTATGAAAAAGATTAACTAGATATTCTCTAACTCTAGTCTAGACCACTTCAGGCCCTAGAGATTTAGAATGGGCCCTATAATTTGAATACCAAGAAAGACTCAAATCTTGAATTGTAAATACCAGCAATAAAGCCAGAAGATTCATCACATAGATATCACTAGGATGTATTTATCTCTCAATGTTTCTATAGCAGAGGTTTGAGAAGGGAGAGTGGGAAATCATCAATTTTGCATTAGGACTGCATCACTAACACTGTCAAGGTTATCACTGTCTGTCTAGGCTAATTCATTGAATTGGTGTGGCTGAGGATCAAAGTGAACATCTTGAATAGCCCATTCAACCCATGACCAGTCATCTTTAAAAAGCACACAGATGGCCACAGGAGGGCAAATGGGCTTACTCTATGCAATGTAGGGCTATTCCTGAAAATGAAATAAACATCAGTATCTGGGTAGCACCTGTGGCTCAAAGGAGTAGGGCACCAGCCCCATATGCCAGAGGTGGCAGGTTCAAACCCAGCCCTGGCCAAAAACTGCAAAAAAAACCATCAGTATCTGTATCACCTCATGTAAGGAACTATCCGAAACTATGCCAAATAGTTCCACAAGGACTCCTAACTCTTCACCAGTTCTACCAATGAGCTGAAGTTACCAACCTACCATGAAAAAGGACTTGAGGAGAAATAAGGTTAAGCTGTGCAAAAGAGAACCATTTAAAGTTGAAGTAGCATTTGATAATGTAATGATACCCAAGGGCAATAGGGGATGTTCAGCTTTAGCTGCTTTTAAAAGTACCAAGAACCTCCCTTAAGTAGCTTCCCCCCTCCTTGAGAATTTAAATTCTACCCATGCCCTAGGTAGATAGTAGCCAACATACCTTTCTGCCATGGGCTCCTCCCATTTCTTATGTCTTTTGTCTCTAGCATATTCATTGTCCAGTTTTATTTGAAAAGTAGATCTCTCCCTTCCTACTCCAGGCCACCCACTTCCTTTTCATCCCCAGCTTCACTTCTGGGAGGAAGCTCTTCAGATCCCTCTGCCTTTATCAATTCTCCTCCGTTCTGACAAATTTTGTCCACCCTGGGTAAATTCATCGTCAATCATCCTCAGCAACTCTGACATGTTTAATGTTGTCTGTTTCATGCCTCCAGAAGGAAAGGTTCCTTAGGGTAAAGGCCATGTCCTCTAGTTCTATTTCATGAAGTTCTTAATAAGCATTCTGTAAATCTCTTATAACAGGTGATTAAATGCATGCCCACAGGGTAGTAAGAACCACATGTGGATGAGGCATCAAGCTTAAACAAGACCTATAACCCTCAACCCTCTTAAGAAGTGCCCCCTGGCCTTGGTGATACCTCATCGCAGTATGTGTGCCATGAGTGGAGTGGGGAGTGGACCTACCATAGGAACACACAGTGCCCCTGGGCTTCCCACAGAAGGTGTAGTTACTGAGGGTGGGAGGCCACAATGGACAGTGAAGCTGGCTGATACACTTGAACCTGTGCTACTTTTGGTACCTAACAACTTGAGTCCTTGGTCCCCTTTAGAAAGGCAGAAGCTGACATAGTTGATAAGCTAACTTAACTCACAAAGCAGGGTCACTCAATTTCTGCCCAGGCCTGGCTGTGCACATAGGCCCTTTACTGTAGCTGCTAAAAGTAGCTACAAGAACAGTGGACCTTTCTCCAGCCTGCTGATGACTTCTGCTCATGGATGGACACTGGGGGCTCTGGCCACACACCCCCAACCATCTTCTCCCAGGAGCCTGTTCATGAGCTCCTATCACAGCTGGCTAGACCATGTGGGGAAGGCAGAGCTTCTAGGGGGTCCGCTTTATAGCAGTGAAGATATTTTTAACCTAGTTTGATTTTCTGAGATGAGAAGCAGAGGGTGACACAGATACCACAATGTATGTCTTGTGGGATTATTATGGATACACACTTGAAACCTGCCTGACATAGAAGAGCTTTCAGATGAACTGTGGCTACACCTGCCAGCCCAGGAATTCTGTGATAATACAAAATTGCTCTGGTTAAAAATTAGCACCTATCAAAGCAAATGATATTAGCACATATCATTCTGTGTGTTTGTACATAGAGAGAGGAAAAAGAGGACAGAGATAGTAATATGCTTGTTCTTATAAAGCATCCATAACATTCTGATAGTTGAAAAAAAACATGAAAATCCTGTCACAAATGGATTTTTTTCAGAAAAAGAAAATATCCAAAGAATATACTCCAAAATTTAAAGTGATATATAAGCATGTGTATTGTAGATGTATTATCCTTCCTGTGCTGATGATTTTCTTTACTATAAAGCTTCTATTAATTAGGAAATCCGAATTAATTAGAAGAAAATAATCTTGTCAGTTGGCTCTCTCCTGCCGCAGCTCTTCCCAGATCTGACATCCACTCTTTTCTGTCGGGACATCTGGTGCTCCCGCACATACCAGCTTGTCCTTGAACATCAGCTGCCATATTCGTGGTTACTGAGTCAGGCCTTTCTTCTACCCTCCTAAAGCTTTCGTAGCTGAAAAAAGAACCTTAGGATCCAGTCTGGTCTTGAAGTTAAATCACAACCCTTTCATCTGTTACTCTAATACATGTAAGCATCTAGCCAGGCTCCTGTTCCAAACAAAAGACTTGGAACTTAGTGTTCACAATTTCCTGGTTGTCTCATCCTGGAAGCTAATGTGTATTTGCTTCTCAAAGGGAAGAGAATCAAAGGTCATAGGGATGATTGGCTTTCTAGCTCCATAAAAGAGATCAAGGTGACACTGGGTGACATGTAACAGCAGGACGTTAGAAATGGAATAGGAACATCCGATTGTAATTAACCTCTGGAGCTCACTGCCCTGGGATGTTACTGAGACCAGAATCTTAGCTGGATTTCAAAAATGTTTTTGGAAGGTGGTGCACATTCAAACCAGATCCTCTAATTATACCAGGTGTGCTTGAAAGTATTAATATTATCCATCTCCCCAGACACAGGCAGAGGATTTGGGGCTTGTGTTAAGAAAGCACTCTAACACTAACATATACAAATTGGCTACAAGCCTATTTGTTGGACAAAGCAGGGATGTGGGGGTGGCCAAAATCACTTGTGTTGTTTAGCACTTTACTGCTGAGAAACTGCTCTCCCTTATACTTTAACATAATTTCTACAGCATTATTATTCCCATCATACACATATGGACCCCAGGACTCAAGAGTGTTTGACTTGCCCAGTGTCACACAGCTGGTGAATGGTAGAACTCGAGTTCCAACAGGGAGGCGTGGACTTCTAATGTCTGGACTCATCTTTCATGTCAGATCAGTAGCTGGCTTTTTGGAATCACCTCGAAAGGTTTTTAAAAGTAATTATGTCAAAGAACTCCATCCCCAATAAATTCAGGCTTAACTGGGGTCTGGGCATTGTTATTTTTTTCTAAAAGCTCCTTAGTAGATTCAAATATGCAGTCAAAGTTGAGAATCACCATGGTGGATAAAAAGGGCCACCCACGGGGGCATGTAACACACTGTTTCATGACACTGGGAACCTTTCCCATCAGAGGAGGATGGAAGCCTGGTGGTTTCAGACTGCTGGTGTATGTTAGTCATATAGGTGATTGCCTACTTGGTACAACTGGACAACCAACAAGAGATACTCCCAATCAAAAATCACCTTCCCTCTGTTCCTTCACTGTGAAGAGCCAAAGAGATAGTGCAGGATCAGGGTCTGGGAAAACACCTCTTGCACTGGCCATTTATAAATAAATTGCAAGATCATGGTCCCAGGGATCCCAGTGAAGGAATTAGATGGTCTAGGAAGCTGAGGGGTCCTTAAAGACCTTGCAATAGCAGGGTTTTGTTTTCTGTGGTTTGTTTTTGTGTTTTGTTTCTTTTGTTCCAGCAAGTATAGAGTTATCCCTATAATTTAACAATCATTACAGCTATGCTGGTGTATAGTGGCCGAATCCCATCTCTGACTAGACCCCCATCCCAATACCGTTCTGCTAGATGTTTAACCATGAGGACAGGGCAGGGGGAAAGCGCTGATTGATAGTGTTTGCCAATTCCTGTGGTATAAACACTCTCATCAGAGTCAGGTTTTAGCTACTAACATGGACTTTCAAAGAGATGCCCAGAACATAATTATATAATATCTATATCTGATGGATACACTAAATGTATAACATCAAAGTGTAGATAATAGTAAAATGTTGTAAAGTACTTAGGAAGGGATGAGTTTTGAGCATTTACTACCTTTTAAAATATAATTTTTTTAAAGTTTACATAATTTAATTTTTAATAAAGGCTATTTTTGGCAACCAGCTAATAAAATTTATGGAAATTTAACAACTGACTCTCTGAAGTCAGTACAATTAGACGCCAGCACTGACTCACCCCCTTCTGATCTTTAATGTGAGGACAAACCTTGGAAAGTCCTTAATGAATAGCATATATCATGCCTGAGAAGAGCAGAACAATCACCCAATAAAATCAAAAACAATTTATAGCAGATTAACTGGTTAAGATTGACTGATGAATCACTTTGCAACATCCTAGATGAAAAGCCAAACAGAGAAGAAACCTCAGTCTCTTTATAGAGAATATGAAGATAATAATCCCGAGCGTCAGTGAGGTACACAGAGCACAGTGACCACCAAATTACTAAACGACTAAAACATAGTAATCACTAAATAAACACAGTCACTTGTTTTTTGTGAAAAGACAAGAAAATTAACATTGAATGCCCATGGAACATTAGTTAGACATGAGGCAAGCACTTCTAAAGTCTGTAGTGATAGCAAGAAAAATGAAGAGTGGAGTAAAAACTTACAAGAGTAAGAACGAGCTTCACCTCACCCATTGTGAGTCAGATAAGCACAACAGGAAGTATATGCGGCACCAAGTGATGACCCAAAAAGGGACAGAGTGGACAGCAGACTGTTGGGATCTAGGGGAAAGTCACCAGTGTCTAGGAGATAGACTAAGGACAGGTGCACAGAGGGGAATTGAGTTTCATCTTGTAGTCTGAGGAAGAGTCCTTTGCAAATGAGTAGGTCTTTTAGTTGTGAGACAAGCTTTACCACAAAGCTTAATTTTGCTGAAAAGGCTAGCTTTTCAGAAAAGCCTAGAAAGTATGAAAAAAGAATCCTTTGATAGACACTAGGCTATGTGTGTTATGAATGTGTGCTTAGTGATGTTGGAGAGAGTCTTGCCAAAGAGTTAGACATTATTCTGTCGTCTGTAATGGCTTCAAGGAGGTGGGTGAAAGTTTGAAATATGTTTTAGAAAACAATCTTGGCCACCCTGGAAGCAGTGTTGCAAATACTTGCATTAAACTTGCTTGGTAGGCGGGGTAGGGGAAGACCCTGTTGAGAGGCAATTTTTATTGTCCAGGAAATATGAGAAAGATCAAAATTATACCCATACTACTTCTCACAGAGGCAGAGAGAGAGTGGGCTGGAAAGATACCTAGAGAATAAAATCTGCAAGACTGGATGACTGATAGATGTGAGTAGGCAGAGACAAAGGATGCCATGAGTCACAGGTTTCTAAGTTGGGGAATGGGGTAGGTTGAGACGATATTAACTGAAACCAGGAAAGCAGTATAAGTAACAAGTTTGCAGATACATGGTATGGAAAACCTCTAAACTCAGCGAGTACAAAGACCTGGATTATTTCTGTTTCAGCTCTTACCTTGATTTGTGAGCTAGTCATTTCTTTACTCCACATCAAAGGAAACAAATAGAACAATGAATAGAAAAAGTGTTTGGAGAAAACTGTAAGAACATACTCAAATAAGAACACTCAGTAACTTTATTCAAGGTAAATTATGTCATAATTTACTCAGTGCATGTGCCAAAGTGTTCTTGAGTCTAACCTTCTGACCTCCAGATCAGCATCTGGGATGGGGAAAATGATGGGGCAGGAAAGTCACCTTTCCCCTTTATCCAGAAAAATATTAGAAAAATATTCATGGTGACCAGACTAGAGACAAGGAATCAGAACCAGCAGAGAGGAGAGCTACCAGGGAGGCCACAGAGGAGCAGGCAGGATACCAGTGAAAATCCTCAGACCAGAGCACCCTACATGAAGTCAGGACATGAAATGCACAGTCTTGACTGAGGCACAAACCCAGGAACATGACCAAGAACAAGGCAGGAAAGTAAAATGGAAATAGGAACTTAGATGAAATCGACTTAAGCAATAAAACCACCGAAGAACTCAGACGAAGACTGCCAGTAAACTCACCAAAGTAGTACGTAGCAAGCAGTCTGCTAAGACCAGAGGTGGCATTCAGAAGGCTCAGTCTCCAGAAAGGTGGTTCCCATGGCTCCTACCTTTCTGTCTTTGGCAGCACCTTTGGATTCCCTGAGAAGCTCAGCTCAGTTCTAATGGGCAGCGATCATCAGAGGGGACCTGTCTTCCTTTGGTTCAGGAGTCTCCCTGAAAGCAACAAGCCACCTTTGGAATGAGTAGCCTCTCGGGGTTGCTAGTCAGAGCTGCTGAATTTATTTTCCAACACTGAGCCAGAAGTCCTGGCACTGAGGTTTTCAATCAAGGCCCCAATAACACCAGGTGGAGGTTCCAGCCCTAGCACATTCCTAGTACACGCACAGGCCCTCTACACAGGATTGGTTCCCTGAAAAACAAAAATGTAAAGCAAATGTCTTGCTTAATTTCTTGAGGATATTAGGACAAATACAGGGTATCCATAAAGTTTATGTGCAATTTACTATGTTAAACTATTTTAAATTGCACATGAACTTTATGTTCACTCTGTATTATTAATAATATATTCTTAAATCAAATACATCACATTTTTAAAGATTTTAAAGATTAGGACAATATAATTAAATGCAAATAAACCTCAAGAATGTATCAACTAAGTCCAGGCTCTTTGGGGACCAGCTATACAACTGTGACCCCCAAAAGGACACTCCCCGTTCCTGGATCTCAGACACAGATATTTGTGAAATGAAGAAAAAGTGCCACAGCATCCCTGCCTTTCTAGTTTTTTTGTTGTTGTTTTTTGTTTATTAAATCATAGCTGTGTACATTAATGCAGTCATGAAGTACAGTGTGCTGATTATATATATAATTTGAAATATTTTCACCAAACTGGCTAACATAGCCTTCATGGCATTTTCTTAGTTATTGTGTTAAGACATTTATATTCTACATTTAGAAAGATTCACATGTACCCTTGTAAGATGGACCATAGGTGTTAAGATGGACCATAGGTATGGGCCCACCAGTCACCCTCCCTCCACCCATCCTGCCCCCTTCCCTATGTCCTTCTAGTTTGTTTAAGGACTTTCAATAAAGCCAACAGGATTTCAAAGGAAGGCAATTACGTTTTGTGCCTTTGTTCAGCCCCTACATGCTGAACACATGGCCCTGTGTTGGAAGGGATGTGAAATCTCTCAGGCAAATTACAGAGAGAAGAGCCAGCCAGCACTTCTGTGGCAGGGGAGGGATCCTATCTGAAAAGACAAGTCCTCCTCCAGCTTCAGCTCAGATGCGGTTCCTCAAAAGACTCCTCTGCCAGCACGTCTGCTGCCCGGCCACCAAAGCTTTGTGCCCGAGCACCACAGCATGAAGGGCAGTGCCACCTCTCACTCCACCCTATGTCCCCTCAGAAGAGAGAACCGGGGGAGGGACCGGACAAATGTGATGTGTGATTTCTCTGTCCACTGAGTTGCTCAGATGTGTCTCCTGCCCTAGTGCATGACCAGAGTGGGCATCGGCAACACTTGGAAGGGCAGCCTGGCACCAGCGGGCATCGGCTAAGCAACATAGAGATGTGGGGTAAATGCTAGATTAGGAGAATTCCCTGAAAAGTGTGTGTACTTTCCAGGAACTACAGAAGTACTAAGTTCTTTGCAAAGAACTGTCCGATGTGGTAGCCTCTGGTCCCAGGGAGCTATCTAAAGTTAAATAGCTCATGTGAACTCAGTCACATGAGCACAATTCACGTGTCGAGTAACCACATGTGGCCACTGGCTCCATCATAGCACAGATCCAGAGTATCTCCATCATCGCAAAAAATTCCATCAGACGGAGCTCGTCTGAAACGCTGAACAGAACAAAGAAAATGGAAAACCAACATAACAGTGAGGTTGCCTCCCGTATCACGTTCGACTCAGAAGAAAATGTTCATTTTTACTATTTGTTGGCTAACCCTCCACCTCTGTTTTCTTTAGCTTTGGCACTTTATCTCACAGCTTCTACTCAGCTGCCAAATAATCAAAGTCACAGCCTTAAAACAAAAGAGTAGCATTTCTCGGTGTTGGTGTGGGGGGTGTCACAATCCTTCCCCGTCCTCCAGAAACCCAGAGCACACCCAGGCAGCTCCTCCAGCTCAGCCCTCCTCCCTTGGATCTGGTTTCTGGGAGCAGATCCAGTCACCTGCCCACACTGAGTCCCCTCCCTCAGTGCAGTCACCTCTCTCAGGTTTTCACTGAATGATTCACTCAGCAAAACGACTTTGTAAATGACAGTGCACACCTAGCTGTCCTGCCCACATGCAAATTGGGACTGTGACTGACTTTTTAAGTAAACATACCAAGACTTTCATATCTAAATGAGTGTTTTTATTCAAGTTACTCACTATGGCAGGTAAATTTCTTCTTCCAAATTGCACCCGTTGCTCAAATCACTGTAGACCACTCTTTAGGGAGTCGGCCTTAAGGCCCAGAGAGTGTAAAGGATGAAAGGTTCTTTGAAAGGGGACGTGGACACCTTCCTGCTCTTTCCTCATTCAGGTGTCTCCTCAGAAGTTAGAAGACCAAGAATGATTTTATAAAGTAAGGTCACAGGCCTTCTGACCCGTGGAGTCAGGGAGTCTCCCATGAGGCCTATGGGGGAAACTCACAAGGTGCCTTCACTTGCTTCTCACAGAGATGAGATGTTTTCGTTGTTCTTTTGTTTGAATGTGTGTGTGATTCCTCCTGGAATTTACAGTGGCGTCCATGCTCCCACATGTACATGTGAATCTGGTTATGCTTCCCAGGAACAAATGGCTTCTCTGTCCTCTGTATTGTTTCACAATTGTCCCGGGTTGGCAGAATTGTAGTATTTCTCCCACACCTGCAGCAATGCTTTGAAATATTTTAGACCAACATGTTCATAGGCAAATGTGATTCTTGGAACCCTTTTCAAAAGTTACCTTGTATAAATGATCATGCAAGGTCAGAGAGTTTGGGATCAAAACAGGGGGTAGGTTGTTGTGGTTTTGTTTTTTCTTTTTCTCTTTTCCTAACACTCAGTGTGAGAGTAGGTTTTGTTTTTTAATGACTCACAATTTCTAGAGGTACCACTGTAGAGGCAAAGAAAACTTAGATCCATTTGTTTAAAAAAAAAAAAAAAAGAAAGAATTAATAGCCCTGTGACTCACTATTTACTCTACATACACAATACATACATGTATTCAGAAAATACAAACCTATTTTTCCACAAGCAATAAATGATCTCTTTCCTGATTTTTATACATGCCCTTAAAGTAAATGAACTTCTTCATGAAGGATATTAGATATCCCAGCAGTAATTTACAGAAACTGAGGTTTCTGTTTAAAAGCACATAGAATTTTATGTAGTCAAAAGAATTTTTTAGAAAAAGCTTATTTTGTATCGTTTTTCCCATATCCTGAGCACCCATCCTTGGCACTTTTCAGAAGATCACATGCAGCTTTAGCCCAGCATATTCACGATCTAAATTTGACTAATAACCTGGATACAAACATAAAAAGGGAGACAGAAGTCTCAGAAGAAGGATGTCAACAAGTCTGAACACTGTCTGCATCATCTCCCTGCTCACGGGTGTGAAGGATTAATTCACTGCCGTTTGCACAGCCCTCGGAGGTGGGTAGCATTGGTAAGGTGCCCAGCGTCACGTGAGCTCTCTGTTGGATATTACTGGGAAAGAAAGTTATCTGAGAACTAACGCATTGCCGTGAGTCCTCCTCTGATCTCTGCAAAGGCACCAGACATATGAGTCCACCACCTCATATGAGTGATCTTCAAGCGGTAAAGCAGAGAAAACACCCAAGAATTTATGAGGAGGTTGGAAACTCAGGTTTCTCAAGCAGTTTCTCCATCAGCTTTCAGAATGACCTGAGCAGTGCCCAGGGGCCTCTGAATCTGAAAACTGAGGGGACTAACGATCCCTAAGATTTTCTGCCCTGACTCTATCCCGACTCCCTAAGGAAGAGCCAGAAAAACTAAATGTTTAACTGGACACTCAAGTGACACTGCTGTAGAACAGTGATGGGCAGTGAGCCACCCTACGTCTCCACCGTCCTACCTGGCTTTGATCTAGTTTCAGAATAAAAAGTAGAAAATTTGTATCTGTATTGCTATTTCTCAAATAAACCCAGATATTAGCATTTTAACTCCTAAAGAATGAGGACATTTTAGTCATTATTATTCTTCTAGTGAATGAATTAGTGGATCTCTAAATTTGTCCAAAGGATTCAAAAGATCTCTCTTAATGTTAAATGACAAAAACAATGCAGTCCAGTTTGCAAGCATTTTGAATTTGTTAGGCTTTCATGCAAAAATATAAGCGTTTATTTCTTTTCCCAAAAGAAAGCTATGAGGAGGAAGGTATGAAGAGGAAGGGACAGAACTCAACTCTGGCTGCAAAATAACCTTTGTTACCAGTAATCCCACAAATGCCACAGTAGAAAATCAAATGAGTTACTACCAAGTGGATTGAAGTCTTCCCCTTCCCTGATGCTAAATAATGACTCAATTCATTCCATCCCTAGCTGTGAGGACTTCCACGACCTTTGCCATACAGACTTTGCACAGAAAGAAGGGAAGATGGGAAAAAGCCATACTGGGTCCACTAAACTAGTTCTAGCTTACTGCTGTGGGAGTGGCCAACCAACAGTCCCTATCAGGTGGTTCAGAGGAGTCTTGCCCACCTGTGCTCAAATGTGCTCAAATCCAGGCAACAACTATATCCATGAGGACCTATGTGAAGACCACAGAACAATGAGATCCCCAGATAGTAACAATACTAGGCCTTAAGATACTATATGCATGCAGACTCTGAAGGCTCTAACATGCAACACACACACATTTTCCATTCTGCATGCCTAAGTTGATCCACATACTATACACCATTAGGGTTCTAAGTAGGCTATTCAAAGTAGGAAAAAAATGCATCTTATTCTTAAATAGAGAAGTAGTGTAGAATTATCTCAATAAGACAGTTTATTTGTTTGTTGGTTTGTTTTTAAGGAATGAAATTTCTAGACTTTATAATCTGGACAAATATCTTATTGGTTTGGGAACCCCATACCTGAGGTCATCCCAGATTGAACTTGATACCTGAAATACAACCAATATCTGACCTTACTACTTTCTCCTTGCTTTTTAATAATTTGAGGAATGTTTAAATAACATGCTTAGACTGACCAGTAAATAAATGACCAAGAGCCAATTTGAGTGGTGGCAAAACTACACAACTGACTTGCATGAGGAGAGCGGCTGGTGTTGCAGGAGGTCACCTGGGCAGAGGAATGCAGCAGCATCTCAGGTCTGACTGCCCTTTCATGGTTAGGTTCTAGGGCGGGGGTGAGGGGGTTTGGGAGGTGGGGTGAAACCTGAACCCACAGTTACTGAGCAGCAGTGAGAAGGAGGATGTTTGGGGAGGCACTGACAGCTGACTCAGCCACAGCTGGGATGGCTGATGCATAAAGTATTCCTGTAGAAACATTTTATTCCTTTGGCTAAATGTAATAAATCTCCTCTTGTTAAAGTAGTAAGTGGTTTGCTTTTGACAAAGATTTAAAGAGAAAAATCAGCACCTGTGGTCTGTGGAATAGGAGGAAACTGGTCAAACACTAACACATAGATATTGCCTCCCAAGAGAGGCAGACATACGTCGGGGGGACGGGCACATGCTCTAAATAAAAACCCTGCTGCAGGTCTCAGAGCAGAGATAGAATGGCAGTGACATGGGGCCTAACTTGGGAACAAGATCCAAGGCAAGGTACTGAGGGCCAGAGGTGCAAGACTAGCTCTGGCTGGTAAGAGATAGCAGCATGTCCAATCTCTAGCTAGCTTCAGTCCAGGGCACAATTCTGGTCAAAGAAACACACACGAAAAGGAGTCCTATAATAAAAACACTGGGAAGTTAAGTCGGAACTAAAACACAAGTGGCCAAGAGAACACACCCAGGCATAGAGCAAACATAACCAGCAGGTGGCGCCACACACAGGGTCTTCTTTAGAGCCAACCTTGTTGAGAGTTGGCTATAGGACTTGGTAGTGGAAGCCATCACAACTGCACAGAACAAGGGAAGAACAAATAGAAGACCTTTAGAGCATGGAGGCTTGTTGCCTATAACAGCCACTTACATCAAAACATTAAAGCCCTACTCCAGTTATTTCCAAGGCCCAATCTGATTGCAGAGGTACAAATTACAGAGCGTTTACTTGCACAAGGAAACCATTGATTATTGCTCAATTTTATCCTTCATCATCAGCAATATCTTTACAAATGAATAAACATGACATAATTTGAGGCTTATTAAAAGTCTAAGATTCTAAGTTATCAGTAACCAAAGATAAGACAATAAGTTCAAAAAGATAATGTGGTATCCAAAAGAATTTCTGTTTAAGGAAATCATTGAGAGGTTAATTAGGTGTCAGTGGTCTATTTCCATATCCAATTATTCTCCTACCATTTTGCATAACCCCTAATGAGAAGTGTTATCACACGTACCAATGTTATTTATAACACATAAGAGGTAGCCCAAAAATAGATGTTGCCAAACCTCTTCTTCATATGCTCAGAAGCATGTGTCCTATCCCTTTCTTGCCAGCCTTTCTATTTCCTCAGACCCCTGAAACCACTTTACACAACACATCTGGGGCCTTGTATTGCTGCCTTCAATCTGAATGCAAATGTCTTCCTAAAGGATCATAGGAAGAGAGCTGGCTTTGTAGAGTACCATCATGAGGGAAGATGTGGACCAGGTGAGGCAACAGCACGATTCAGAACTAGATGGGGAGGTTTTCATCAAATCACAGATCAAAGGAGAAAGGAATGTGAATGTGTTGCCTCCAAACATTTGCTAAAATTATTTGCAAAACACTGCCCTTAAAAAAAGACATATCAAGAATATATGAAGAATTTTTAAAACAATAAAAAAGCACAATAAAAATTGGACTAAGGATTTGAATGGACTCTTCAGCAAAGAAGTTATACAAATGGCAAATAAGTACATGTCAAGATACTCAACATCATTGGTAATCAAAGAGACTCAAATTAAAACCACAGTGAGACACCACCATACCGTCATTAGAATTGCTAATTTAAAAAAAAATTAAAGATAATACAAGATGATGGCAAAGATGTGGAGCAGCAGGAACACCCACACATCCCTGGTGGAAGTGTAAACTTTTCCACTACATTGGAAAAAATGCAATAAAATTAACCATACTTTTAGCATATGACCCATTAGTCTCACTTCTAAGTATTAATATTTAGCAGAGAATAATGAAAATTTATGTTCACACAAAAGCTGTACACTAATGTTAATAGCAGCTTTATTTATAATTTTCAGAAATAGAAACAACCAAATGCCCAACAATTCATGAATAAACAAACCATGGTACACATGTACAATGGAATACCACTCAGAAAAACGGGAGAAATAAAAATTGCAACTGTGTTATGTGAGTGAAGGCTACATCCTCTGTGATTACATTGACTTAGTATAAGGTCATCTAGAATAGGTGAAATTATAGGAACAGATTCCCAGGGGTTCAGGAGAACACGAAGTGTCAGCTACTAAGGAAGTTTGAGGGGATATTTGAAGGTGATGGAACTGGGCTATATTTTGATTATAAAGATAGTTGCACACCTATATGTGTTTGTCAAACTTGCAAACTATACACCATAAAGAGTTAATTTTGCTGTATATAAAAATAAAGGAATAAAATAAAATGAGAAGTTATTAAAATGATTGATCAATGTCAAAAGTCAATTTGCAATTATCAACTGAAAACCTAAATCCTATTATATTTTATCCCCTTGCAAGAAAGTTTCAGTAAAGTGATCGGGGACTAATTTTGTTTTTTAAGGATCTATCTGAATGAATTTTTGTCCAAGGTATCAATCCTCAAGATGTCCCAGAAGAGTGTTAGTGTCATAGATTCAGTGAGAAGTAATCGAGTATCTTCAATGGCCCTTAGAGATCCCTGCCTCAATATGCCAGAACTGGCCCACATTTATCTCTGATTTCTACTACTTAAAGAGCAAAGGCAGAAAAATCTCTGTATGTGACGAAGTATGACACTTACTAAGCCCTTATTATGAGTCATTTAGAAAGAAATAGGATTAGTCCCTGGTTCTTAAGATTCATTCTCAGAATAACGTAGCCAGAAAAGGAAGCATACAGCCTGTAAAGGCACAAACATTTGGAGGGAATGAATTTCAACCCAATTGCAATGGAAAGAGTTACAGTATGATTTTTTAAAGCTCTGTATTTATGCAATAAGAAACACAGATAGGCAAAATAAACATCCGAGCATGTATTTCATGGAGAAAGAGCCTAAAAGCCAAAGTTTCATAACTTATACCCTTAAAAATCACAAAGGTAGTTTTCCATCCAGTTGCAATAAGCCATTTTCCTTCAAGCCCCCCAATATGCAACCTTCTTTATCTGTGAAAATCCTGCCCCTTTTTCAAGAAGCAATTCAAAAGAAAATCACACAATCACTATCCAACATCCTAGATTTGGAATCTGGATTCCTGGGATAGTTGTAAAAACTTGGCAAGATCCAACTTCAATAATTCTTAATTTTATCATATGTGAAATCAAAAGAATATTTTTTATCAGTGGTTCTCAAACATTACCATGTATCAGACTCAGAGGAAGACCTGTAAAAACACAGAGCCCTGGGCAGCGCCTGGGGCTCAAAGGAACAGGGTGCCGGCCCCATATGCTGGAGGTGGTAGGTTCAAACCCAGCCCCAGCCAAAAACTGCAAAAAAAAAAAAAAAAAACCAGAACCCTAGTGGGTCTCAACCACAGACTTTCTAATTCAGTAAGTCTGAAATGAGATGTGAGAATTTGCATTTTTAACAAGCTCCCAGGAGATACCAATGCTGCTGGCTTAGGGAACACAGTTTGAGAATCCCTGCCCCACATATTGCATGAGTTAAATAGAACCTATTAAACTGTTTTTATTAGGTATAAATTGCTCTGTAGTGTACAGAAACCCTGTTGTTATTATTGTACTGTATCCCTTAAGAAGGCTTCTCTACCTCTCCAGCTAGATTTTAGCGGTCTTTACTTTGAAAATCTCTGAAATACTTTGTGCTTTTTTTCTGATGCTGCTGGTAGTCACCTGGGATTGAAGTCATTTTTATTCTGCTTTTATCACATCAAGTAGACTTCACTGAGACCTTTTAGCTCCCTAAAGTGCACAACAGACTACTTTGCACACAATAGGTATTCTGGAAAATAAGTTGTTCAACTGGGTAGAACATCCCTTATTAAAAGAATACTGCTTGACTTTCTGAAGATTATAATGAAAATACAGTAGGAACATACTGCAGAGCACACAATATATTATTTTCCTGAACTGGCTATCTATGGTCATGTTGAAACTGATAAAATATTCACTATTTGATAAATGGTAAACACTGAATAATTCTATGCTATATTTACACAAATGATGATTGCTTAGTGTTTATGGGTATATATTTTAAAAGCGGAGTGTAAAGATTTTGATCAGTAATATAAATCTTGTAAGTATAACCTTGATTCCATGGGTAAACTTGCTTTTAACTTCATTGCTTCTTCCAGGAATAAGACCTACAACAGGTATGGGAATAATGGCTTTGCTTCTACACTAAAAAAGCAAAATTATTGCATAATGCACACGAGGTTCCAGACTGTGAGGAGGCACACCTGCCCACTGTGAAGCCACCAGATGAGCCTACTCTTAGGGAAGAACAAGTGGAGCGTATTAAGTCATTTACCTGTTCTTTGCCTTTTAACAGCAAAGTCTTATTTATTGAAGGCAAAAGAATTAAGTTATAGACATGCAGGCGTCCCATGATCCTATGGTATCATGTGTTAAGAGATGGACAGACCCCAAAACGATGCCCTTGTTGACAGGTCTTTATTTTGTTCCACATAAAACTCCGCCTGTGGGGACTAGAAAAATGTAAAAAATAAAATTCTGAAATAGGCCTTTGCCCATTTGTGACTTATTTGTTGATGTTTTCTTTCGATGTTATAATATGTACTCTGACAAATTGAAATCTATGCTTGACTTACTTTGAAAGGCTTATAGGCAAGTAAAATTTTGGTTACACTGGTAAAATAAACCATCCTAAAGTTGTATAAAGCAACAGCAATGTTACATATTCTGGTTGTAGCTTACGGAAGGGCTCAGCATGGACGGCTTATCTCTGCTCTGTGCTGTGAGAGCTGAGGCAGCTCCATTTCCAGGTGGCTCACTCACACAGCTGCCAAGTCGGCCCTCATTGTTGCCTGCGAGCTAGGAGAAGCCTGTTAGCTAGTGGCCTCAGTTCTTCTCCATGTGGACCTTTCTTCTTGGGCTTATCCACAGCATGGCAGCTGGGCCCAAGAGGATGGAGGTCAAAGCTGTCAGTCCTATTAAACAGTCACCTCCTTTGCATTCTCATGATTAAGCAATCACAGGACTAGTCCAGATTGAAGGAAAGGAGAAATAACCCACACCACTCAATGGGGACAGTGATTAAAAAGAAAAAAGTGTGGCCATCTTTAACCTATTGCTGCAAATTTTAGCTAAGTCAAGACATTAAATTAGGGCAGAGGAAACCAAAGCCTGTCTTTAATCTTAAAACAAGACAATGCTTGACATCAGTGCTTCTCAGCGTGTGGTTCCCCAGACCAGCAGCATCACCCAGAAACTTGCAGAATGCAAATTTTCAGGTATCAGCTTAAACTCATTCACTGAGAAAGTCTGAGGTTGAGGATTTATTTTCCCTGATCCTAAATTTTGAACCAGTTAATAAGATGTAAATGAATTTAGTGGCAGTAAACAGCTATGTTTACTCAGAAGAGAGAATAACAAATGAAGCTAAAGATCTGGCTTTACTTGAAGCAATACACAAGGTTTACATACAATTTAGCATTCTAAAAATGCTTATTGGGGTTTCTACATAATAGATTCCTATCCTCATGGTGGTTAATCTTCAGTAAATATGTTTTTAGGATCACACGGCTTTTACTTATTATGCAGTGTCTTATCAAACTCTATTTAAATCCATATGTGGGAAAATTAATTTAAAGTGCTACTAGAAGGACTGATTACAAAATCAATTACTGGCATGGAGCCTTGGTGATATTTGAAGAAAATAGTGACCTCCACTTGTTGGTACCCAAAGAAAAGCAATTAAAAGTTACACAGTCACCAACTACAGACTGTAAACAATCTTTCAGATTGCATCTATCCACTTTAAGAAAAGAGAGATAATAAAGCTTATAATCAACTTTGAGAAAGATATTAGTATAATAATTCGTCATTAAAGTTCAAAGAAACATGTATTACTATTGATTCTCTATCTACACAGATATTTACACACTACACAGAGCATACCCAATGGAAATAGACAAGAAAACTGTAAAAAGCCAACCCAAGAGCCTAGAAAATTCAATAGCCCTAAACTTTAATTTCTCTAAGAAACTCAGTCTTATTTTTAATGGTATAGAAAGATATTGGCCCCTTGACAAACAAACAAACAAAAAAGACCCATTTATGTCCCTTCTTTCAAGAGAAAGTATTCAATGTATTTTAGAAAAAAAGTTCATTCAACAACATTGATTTTTTTTTTTAAGTTGGTTCTTAGGCAAGTTATTAATCATCTGAACATACTATCTCTTTTCCTGGTAGTATCTAGTGAGCCTAAAGTTTATCATGATCAGGGTGACCAGATTTTAACATTTGTAAAGCGGGACAATATGGCCGGGGGCGCTGCAGGGCAGGGCCTGACAACAATGTTAACTTTGATAAGCAGTTCTCGATAATCACTTCTCAACAATTATTTGGTATTATTACAGTTTAACATTATAAAATTAACAAAAATAATATGAAACTCATATTCTGGTGAAACAGCCACATGGCAGCCGAAAACTGTATATTCCCTTCCTGTTCTCCCGCCCGTTAGTGCATTCTTTCCAAAAATCGGGACTTTTTTAAAATGTGCGGGACGCGGGACAAATTGTTAAAAAGCGGGACATCTGGTCACCCTAATCATGATCTTTTGAAACAAAACTTTCCTATGTTTCTTTATGGATTCCCTTAGGGAAGTAGAAGGACCCCTCCCCTCAGAGGGTATAATAATTTAGTAATGGCAGGATTCAGAAATCTCAGCCAGGGCCTTCCTTCCAGGAGGTATGGGAAAGTCTTCAAAAGCCTGTCTTGCTCAAAATGCTGGTGTAGGATACAGGAAGATATTCAAACAAAATGAGCCCTCAGTGAAGACACCACAGGAGACGCAACCTCTAAATGATCACATGGAAATCAGGAGGTGCAAGCTCCCCCTGACTCCTTTTCTTTCATATTTGCCAACAAACGTCTCTGCATTTGTTCCAGCTTCCTCTCTCCCCTTCTTTCTCTTGCAGGAGGACAAGTTTCTTGGCCCGAAGCCATTGTGTTTTCTGCTCTCCTCCCCTCTTGACTCCTTTAGAACCTGATTCCACAGGCCACTGTCCACACTAATCCCTGTGCCCAGTAAGACGAGACGTACCTTACAGGGCAGGCATGAGCAGCCTGAATCTCCCGTTAGTAAAGATTGCCTCAAGAGCGGAAGGAGAGAGGTTTATCTGACAGGGGTACAAGTGAAACTCTCTAAGAGTAGAATCAGAACGTTTTAAAACAATAATTGAGAAAATGACATGAAGGCTGTGTTGATCAGTTTGATGGAAGTATTTCGGATTGCATGTGAAAACCCCACACTGTACCCCAGAAGTCCATTAATGTACATAGTTACCATTCAATAAAAAAAAAAAAAAGAGCGGAAGGAGAGAGGCCACGAGCAGGAAAACGGGATTTAGGGAATTCTGGGCGAGGCCAGGACAGCAGAGAACTTGGACCCAATTGGGAAGATGACAAGAGAAGAAGGGACCTGGAAACCCGTTGAGCACAGAGGCAGCAGGGGCTGGAGGACTATTAAACCTCAATCCCATTCTGCAGTCCAGGAGCTGCAGAGTAAGTTCCCCAACCTTTCTAAACCTCTGCTTCTTGTGATGGAAAATGGAGCTAATAATACCTTTGTTACTGCTGCTGTGAGGATGGGAGGGGATTAGCAGACATGGTGCCTCCCAGAGTGCCCGCTGAATAGACGGGCCCTTTGTATGTATTATGCTCCTTCCCACGTGTGGAAAGGCCCGAGAACACTGATGAAAGCGAACACCTGCTCCTCCTTGCAGCACTTGGACAAGAGAGATGTGGCTGCAGATATGCAAATCAGGCTGGCGGCCCCCCTCCTCCCTTCCTCCTCCTAAACATTTGGAGGTTTATGGGACACTAGTCAAGTCATCAACTCCGCACTGGAAAAGGCAAAGAAGACATCCCTCAGTCGTTTCTTTCTTTGCTTAATTTCAGGTTGTCTGTGTTAAATTGCATCTGAAAGGTAGAGTGTGCTGAACAATAAACCAGAAATTAGGAATTCTATGATGAGCAGGGTACAGATTTCACATTCTGCCTGCCCCATTTGAGGCTATCTCCTTCAGGCCTCCTGCCTGCTCTCAAACCCCACTGACATATGCTTTTCTGTGTATAATACAGTCAGGGGAACCTTAATGTAACATGATTCTTAACTAGCAGCTGCCTTGGCGAGTGTTATTATAGTCACTCGGTGCATAAAACCAGGCACGTGTCTTTTCCAGGTGGAGAGACTGGGGTAAGAAGGGTGGCAGAGAAAAGCAACACAAAATAAATGAAGCTGACTTTAACTTTTATTTTTATAAACTGGGCTATTTGGGTCTCATTTACATACTTGCCTAGGGGACCTCTGAGAGCCAGAGGCAGGCCTGGAGCCTCATTTGCATAAATCCCTCTGAACCTAGGCTTAGGGAAGGGACTCTGGGGTTTACTCACATTCCTTAAGTCTAGGTGCTGGTTTTGAACCACAACTCACAGAGAAGACAGCTTTGGCCCTGAGCCGGCTGACAGTCAGAGATCCAGTGACGCTCAGAAGGGACCAGGACTTTGTAGCTTCCTCCTGTACTTCCTTAGGAAATGAGCAGATTTCAGTTGAAAGAAAGGAGGTATTTGTTCTGTTAAGCATCCTAAGGCACAAGATGAGCAGGGGACACTGATGTTACAGACGTCACAGGCGCAGCCTTGGAATGACAAGCTGGAGCCCTGGCTGGAGGCAGAAAGCTCCCCTCCCAGGCGGAAGCAGAGAGACACGGAAGAGACACTTGCTGAGATTGGCTTGGTCCAAAATGCACCCCAAATGGCAGGCCTCACTCACCCCCATACAGGGCCATCTCCAGTTGGGTGGTTCTCAAACTAGAACCAAGGACAACACACGGGAGATCGTTAGAAATGCAAAACCCTTGGCCCTGGCCAGCTCTGCCAAAATCAGATGCTCAGAGGGTGGGACTCAGAGATCTGTACTTTCACAACCCCCCAGGTGACTGTGATGCTTAACTAGTAACTGGTTGAGGGCAGGTGGGCATTGACTGGTCATCAGTGGTTTCTCTGATGGTAACTGTCTACAGGGAGCTCCTCCTCATGCCCAACAGCTGGTCCTTTGAAGCTCACCAGAAGACCATGGAACCTGCTCACCACCTTCTCTTCTAGATCTTTCTACACCTGTCCCTCCGCTGATGAAGAGTTGCACTGTTCACCACTACAGGCTTCAGCAGACAGGCCAAACTGTCAGACAGCCCCACTCCCCTCCCATCAGCCTCCTGGAATCCTTTCTCCTTTCAGCCCTTACTGATTAGAGGCCCTGCCCACTCCCCTACCCCTATTTTCAGATTAATCAAATCCTCCCACAAACCTGATGCTGGGTATCTTACAAAGGCTTCAGCCTCAGACACTGAACTTCTGTGGCTTTCCTCTTCTGGCCCAGTTTTCTGGGTGAGCCCTAGTCCCCAAGTTTGCCAGCTTCATGGGGCACAGGGGAGGGAGACAGGTCTGTCTAGCTCATGAAAATAAAGAGTACATGTTGGAGCTCCCCATCTTATCTACACCAGTCTCATCTCACTCCCTAGAGGTTCATGAAAAGGAACACAGCGTTTGTCAGGGATTTGGGACCAAGAACTCTGACGTTCACTTATGAGGTGGGCTGGCTTTTCCCTCAGTGGCCTAGCCCCCAGCTCCCCGTTTCAGTTTCCTCATTTATAAAATGATAATTAAAAATGTTTACCCCACCAGATCATGGAAGAAGCCCAAGTGTCCACCCCATCTTCTGACTCCTTTCCACGTACAGACTAGGTAGGCGAGTGACGTCAGCAGCCTCAGTTCCTGGGTTTCCAGTGCACTGTTATGGCCTATGCAAAGCATTTTGAAATACACAGAGCCACTCTCAGCCCAAAAGTCTCTTCTCCCAGAGCTCTAGTGCCATATTCCTCAGAAGGGCTGAGGTCAGTGGAATTGAGATGTCTACAGCTGGGAGCACTTTGAATTTGAGGAACTCTTCAGAGATATCGACACCTATGACCCTGGCTCTGGCCCTCCAAGTCTGTTCCCATGGTCAAGGTGGCCCACTGAGACCTCATCCCCTCTATGTAATGTGGAGGCTCTCTCTGAACACAGAATGGGTAGGTGAGGCTGGGAAGGAGCGGACATGGCCTGGGGAGATGGGTGAACCAGACCGGTGCACGTCCCACTGCGTGGAGCTTGCAGACTGATGCAGAGTAGACAACAGCAAACACACATGTGAGCTGATTTCAGGCAGTGCTGGGTGCTGCAGAGAAAATAAACCAGGGCGATGTGAGGGAAAACGGTGGGTAAAGGGTACTTGAAATGAGCAGGCTGGGGAGACCCATCTGGGGAGGGGCCTCTGGGCAGTGACCAGGGCGACCTGTCAGAGGTGGCCAGGTAAAGACCCTGAGCAGTGCTCCAGGAGAAGCCACAGCAAGGCTGGGCTTGGTGTTTCCCAGGTCTCGAGAGCAGGACAGCACAGGACGAGGGGTGGAGGTCCCGGCAAGAAACGAGGTCAGGAAGACGCAGGCCAGGTCACCTGGGCCGTGATTCGGAATGCCGTAACTCCATCTAAGGACCCGGAGACGTCACCAGGGCATTTTCAGCAGGGGAATGATACAATCTGATTTGTGTTATTTAGTTTTTTTGTTATTTAGAATCGAGGTCTGAAATAGGGTTAGGAAGTGTGTCAGTGTACACATCTTAGTGACCATCTCAAAGAACTTTTAGACATGTGTGACATTTGAAATTTCAAACTATAGGATATTTCTGGTGCCCCAGGGGTCTGTGTCTCTGAAAGAGCCACCAACTGCTCTGTGCAGAAGGCACTGCAGGGAGCTGAAGCAGAGGCGACTGTGGTCCTCCTGGCTGGGGTTAGGATGGGCGCGGGGAAAGGAGAGAAATAAATGGTAGGTTTGAGATGCTTCCTGTTGGTACAGCCAATTAAGAGCTGCCGCTGGATACACTAGGTTGGGTAAGATCGAGAGAGGAGCAGGGAGGGCATCTTGGAGATCTTGGCTTCGAGAATGGGGTGGGCCGGCACACCGCTGGGAGGAACGTGGTAATTTATAGCCACTATGAAAGACAGAATGGAGGTTCCTCAAAAAATCAAAGTGGAACTACCATACGATCCACTGACCCCACTGCTGGGTATATAACCAAAGGAATTACAATCAGCATGTTGGAGAGATGGATGACTACACTCCTGTGGTCACTGCAATGCTGTTTGATAGCCGAGAAATAGCCAAGCGTCCATCAATGGATGAATGAACAAAGAAAAGTGATGCATATACACAGTGGAATACTACTCAGCCTGAAACAAGGACGTTCGGTCATTTGCAACAATACAGGTGACATTCGGGGACATTATGTTCAATGAAGTAAGCCAAGCGCAGATGGACAAATACCCCTCCCACTTGTGCTGTACGTGGCATCTGAAAAAGTTGGACACAGAGCAGAATGGTGGTGACCAAGCGGGGGTCACTGCTCGGGGGGACTGGAGAAGTGCTGATCAGAGGATACAAAATTTTAGTTAGAAAGGAGGAGGAAGCTGAAGAGCTTGTAGTACCTGGGAACTATGGGAAACAGTATCCTGTGTACTTGAAAATTGGGAAGAGAGTAGATTTTAAGTGTTCGCACCACACGAAGAGTAAAGCATACATTAAATACCTTGATTAGCCACACCGCGTGTATGCAAATATCAAAACATTGTGTTTACACCATAAATATGGTGATTTTTACTTGTCAACTAAAAAATAATAATAACAAGGTGCAGCAAATTATGGAAAACAGTTTGGCGGTTTCTCAAATAATTTACAAAAATAGAACTAGGTGGATTGTGGGGCAGTGGGGCAGACAGGAGGGGATGTGTTAGGGGCCAGGGGGCAAGGCAACTCAGTGGACAGCACAGAGGTCCCTTGAACTGGCTAATGTAGGGGTGTCCACGGCCACCCCCGCTTCACTTACCCTTGACCCCCGGAGCAAAGCCCCCAGGAACTGAGCCTTAGGATGGTGGAATCTGACAGTGGAAGGTCCCCAAGAGGTTGCAGGGCATAAGAACACGGCCCCTGGCCAGACTGAAGGCGTCTGCACTGTGGGCAGGACAGCCTTGGGTGGACACTGCCTCGCTCTTGGCTGTGTCCCTTTGAAACCCATTCAGTGGAAGGAGAGGAGGCGGGTGGGAGGGGACCTGTGCTTGTCACCCAGGAGCCATCTGCTCTCTAATGCAAACAGCCCCGTCTGTCAGCGAGCCCAGGAAATATGACTGGGGCAGCCCCACCACATAGCCCAGGGAGAGAGGTTTCTGGACCCATGAGGTAATCCCTCTGATGATGTATGGCCCAGAGAAGAGTTGGGTTAATGATCTTCTGCAGGACCCGGGAGTAAAACACAGCAATTTCATAATACAGTGTGTGATGGATTAAGGCGTGTTAATACCAGGAGTATACATTAAGGGGAATGATCTCGCTGGCATACTAAATGGCAAAATAAAAGCACTTTTAGAAACTTCCATGATTAATTGGTCTGCCCTTTTAGTTCCGTACCATGATAAAGTAAAGCTCGCTTCTCCTGGTCACCTCCCAGGCAATTCCTCTAAAGCTCCCCAGCCCTCTGAGGACCCCTGGGGAGGCCAGTGTGGGGTGAGAGCCGACCTGCCTCCCGGCACAGGCTCTCACATCATCACAGTGTCTCCTTAGACTGAAGTCATCGTCATTTCATCTTCATCAGGAGAGGTCACCTAGCCTTTCGGGCATTGATCCATAAGAAACCGTCAAGCTTCGATACTCTGAGATTCCACAGAGCTCACAGGTTCAGCTAATCACAAGGTTGATCCCAGAACTACAGGAGAAGCCCTTTGCCAAGGCCAAGGCCAGACAGACAAGAGCTGAGGGACGTGTACTCGGCAGTCTGATGTCTGGTTGGGATCTGCTTAGCGCTGCCCAGTCTTGGGCAAGTTGTAGAACCTCTTTATGCCTCAATTTCCTCATCTATAAAATGGGGATAATAAGAATTCTACCTCGTGAGGTTATGGGGACACAGAGGGGACTTACTAACAGGTGCTCTCACATGACATTGCCTTCTGTTGGGCTCTGTGAGTGCATGCCCTGGGCTCAGGACAGCACCGCCACACAGTAAGTGCTCGGCCATCATTAGCTCCCAGTGTACCGGACAGTCGCCATTGATTCCCCGGGTAGGAAAAACTGAGGCACAGAGAATTCTGTAAATTGCCAAAGCACCTATTAAAGGGCAGGATCAGAATTAGATACGGACAGGCTGACGTCTGAATCCCCGGGAGGACATGACTGCACTCAGGCCTTCCCTGGCTGGGTGCTGCTTTTGTTCTTAGAGACGACCCCCAGGAATTAGCTCTTCCCAATGCAGATTGCCGCCTCAGAGGCAGCTGCCAGAGGCCCAGGACTTTGGGGTGATACTCGAAGAGGGCAAGGCCAGAGGATGCTTTGCAGCCTGCACAGTTGGGGGGGAGTAACAATCCCTGTCCGAGGCCAAGGGGGCACCTTCCTGTGGTCTGGCAGCCGCTCTCTGTTGCAGGAGGACTAAGAGAACTTCCCTGTGTGGTGGAGGCCGTGGGAGCTGCAGGCTTCTGGTAGCTTCCATGTGGGCCTTCCCAGGCTCCCGCTGGCATCCACAGCCACCTTCATGCAGATGATTTCACCTGCGGGGACCAGGTGGCTCATCAGCCTTCTCACCTTGCACCCGCGTCTTACATGCCCCCATTTATTCTTCCCTTCAACACCTACCGGGTGCCCCCTCCTGCTTGGGCCAGCTGGGATCAGCAGGAAACACCAAGAGCTCGTGGAGCTCATGTTTGTGTGGCCATAAGCAGAGACTGGTCATTCATTTCAGGACTGACTTCCCGGGAATATTTAGGGTGAGGGCAGTAAAATCCTACATCCTCCAAGTAGCGTCAGAGAATGCAGCAGTCAGACAGGGCACAACATGGAGCATCCAGGCATCCTCAAACTACGGCCCATGGGCCACATGCGGCCTGCCAGGTGTTTTTGCCACTGCTGCCTGTCTGGCTTAGCAGCCGACTTGTCCCAGGACCCACAGCCTGGCCCTCCAACGGTCTGAGGGACAGTGGACTGGCCCCCTGTTTAAGTAGTTTGAGGATCCCTGGGACTGTGGTCCCCTGCAAATCACATTCCCATCTGTAGGAGGCTGCACTTGCTGAAGCCCTGTCTGTGGCTGCCACGTGCAAACATGGGCCCAATGGTCTCTTCACTTTCCTAGAGAATGTGGAAATCTGGATGATTTTCCTGGAAATTTTCCGATTTTTAAATATTAGTAATTAATTTTAATAAGTACTAATACCAGGGAGGTCAGAAGAATCCCATCTGCCCACCAGATCTGGGCCAGAGCCTGGCAGTAGCAGTGTCTGCTTCAGAGCTTCACTGGGCACCGTGGTAGTTGGGTGGCCAGCCCCTGGGCTTGCATGCAGCACCTGCAGTGTGTACAAGGAAGACCTCGTTTGGTGATGGAGGCCTGGAGGAGGCAGGGTGGTGGGGGGAAGGCTCTTAGGAGTCACCGCCTGTTCCCTCAATAAACATGACCTGAGACCAGCTGTGTGCCAGCCACGCCCTAGGCAAGGGCGTATTTGGCAAACAAAGCATCAGAGAAGTTGAGCAACTCGAACGTGGTGTGATCAGTGAGGAAACAGCTGGGACTGGAACTCTAATTCTGTTTGGAATTGAGAAGGGTCTCTCTTTACCTCTGCAAGGCCCTGAGCATACATCCTGTAGGATGGTTGAGATAGAGAGCTCCAGAGATTGACCACTGGGGTTCAAGTCCTCGTGCTGTTCCACCATGAGCACATTTCCCAAATTCTAGGCACAGCTGTGTCTGCAAAATGGTGATGGTAGGACTATTATGAGGACAGCTCTCAAGGAGTATTGCCATTACCATGGAGAATTCCACATCTTTGGAAACTGCCATTTGGAAAATTTAATGGTGGGAGACAATGTCTATTATGCAATGTTACATGAAAAAAATTAGGAATCAGACAGGCTTTTTTGTATACATAGGCCAAATGCTGGAAATAGGGAGGAAAACGCCTCAAAACAGTAGCATTTCTGGAGGATGATGGGTGATTGTAGTGGTATACTCTACAATTTTTTGAATTTTCTAAATTTTCTAAAATAAGCCTGTATTGATTTAAAAATCAGAGGAGGATAGCTTATTATTTTTTTAATTAGGTTCCCAGCCCCCCAGAAAAAAACTTTAGCTTTACTACTTCTTTCCCCATCCTACCAGTTGCTTTCCAGAGACCCCTCTGCCCTCAGAAGTCCCATCCTGTCTTGGCTTCCCAAAGCTGGCCCCTGGGCACCATTCTTTCTGGGACCCATGAGGGCCGGGTCCCACAACTTTCTAAACCAGAGTGGCTCTCAAATTACCTTGATCCAAACCTGGTAGCTCTTGCTTGCCAGTGAGTCCCACCAGGGCAGGGGTCTGTCCCAAGCCATCCTCTTCCACCCCCTCCCACAAGCCAGATGAGAGAGGAGCCCCTCCCCAGGCTCATCCTGACCACCTCCCAGGACAGAGGCACAAGAATTAGCTTGCTCACCCTGATTCCTCAGAATAGCCTCAAATTACGAGCCAGCATAGACAGAAGACCATGCTACAATTCGATTATCCATTTCCTATTTTTACAAAGCTCCTACAAGCGGAGGAAAGGAGATAGGAAACCAGAAGCAACTGTCTCTGTTGATGTTCACATGTACCAATGCATGAATGAATGAATGAATGAATGAATGATGCAGACTGCTGTGGGATCTTTGCCTTTGCTGTGAAACCCTGAGCTCCTGGGAGAAAGTTTGTTTCCTCTAAGTCACATACTATGGGGTGGGGCAAGAAAAATAAATCCGTGGTGTGAGTGTGCGTGCCTCTTTTAAAATATGGAAGATGGGCAGATTGTACAATAAGACAAATATAGCTTTTGAAGAGTATGAAGTTCTGGTCTAAAATTACATTTAATTATTGTTACATTTCAGACTTTGTAGGAAATAACAGTACAGAAGTGTGACTTTCAAATTAGCATTTGAGAGTGTCTGTGAGGTAGGTGAGGGTTTTAGCAAACTGGGGGGTTTGGAGCCTAAAATTATATGACATTTCTTCACAACCGCAAAATGAGGTTGATCAGTTATTGTTCAAACTCCTTCGTTAGAGAGAAGAATGGCGATTATGTTTTACCCTCACACACACAAATATTCCACCCGCTCGCCCCCCAACTTCTGTCAAAGGGCAGGCAGATCTTGAGTTCCCTTCTGTCCTCCCCATCCCTGGGGAGGACACCCTGCAAGGGACGCAAACTACGACGGGAGAGTCATTTCACCTCATTATAGGACAACATCGGTGGAGCTTCTGCAGCTTCTTAATTCATTTCTTATAGTTTTTCTTGTCACATCTCCTTGCTTTATGGCTTACTAACTTGCAAGTTATAGTTGTAATTTATGGCCAAAATTGAGTGGTAGCAAATCAAGGAATATTTCCATTGATTACCCTAAATTGTCTAATCTCCTGTATGTTTTTAGAACTTGATTGGGTGGTATTTACTGATTGCCTTCATCTAATTTAAAAATCAATCAATAGCAACAAGGAGCGCTGGGGGATAAATTGAGTCTAATGCAGCCTAACCGCGGCAAATATCCATCAGCGGTCTCTGCACCATCACATCTGCAGGCCGTTTTAATACATGAACCAAAGCGGCCTGGAGCTGGGCGTCCAAGGGCACATGCTCTGAGGATTCCTGCTGGCATCCCACGCCTCTCACATTGTCTATGTAGGGCGACTGCCCTCTGCTAAAACGAACATATTTCACTACAATAAAACTGCAGCGAAGGAGATAAAAACGGGATCCCATTGCATTTCAAGGCTCGCTTGTCCCTCTTGTGCCCCCATGACCTCCGAGGATATTAATGGGAATTAACACAACTCCAGCCTTTTCTTGTTAACTGCCTGCACCATCCCAGGGAGAAACACTCACCAGCTCAAGCGTTAATTCATCCCTTCCACGCCCGCTCGTGTGCATTTCTGTTTATACTCATTTCAAGCTTTCTGGGCATTTGCTATGGGCTGCAGGATGTTTTGATCTGTTGTTTCATTTAGTACAGTGTTTTTTCGACCTTTTTAAAAATCTCATGGCACGTTTGAGCCTGTAGTTAAACTTCCGTGGCACACTTAAATTACCTTGATCCAAAAGAATAGAAAAATAATAGACTAACTGTGCTTTGAACGTCTTTCAAAAATATTTTAATGAACAACCACCTTTCCAAATTTTGGCGGCACACCCGATATCCTCTCCTGGCAAAGCAGTGAGCTGTGGCAGGCCGGTTGAAAATCACTTATTTAGTACTTGCACATACGACGGGGGGCGGGGGGAAGGGCAGTTCCACAGCACAGATGAACAAGGGAGGTTCTGGAGAGTTCCGCGGGGCCTCAGACCGTGTGGCCGGATAGATGGAAAAACGGGATCTTCGACCTATGTGTTCAGCCACGTATTAAACACAGGACATTATGGAGAAAGAAAAGGAGGCCAAGTCCAAGTCCCCGGAGGAGCTCAGGTCTAGTTAGTGGCCAGACCTGAACATAATTCTTGATAAGACAAAGCAGGGTGACACGGTTCTGTAATTGTGGCTCGAGTTTCCAGTCATGGAGGCAGAGAGAAAAAACTAACTTTGGGACTGAAGACTTGGAACTATCATATTATTTGGACTGCCTAGAGGTGGTTGGACCCTAGCAAAAAAATTTCATGGGGTTAGTTTTCTGTAAGAGCAGATGAAATAACATTTTGACATGTATTTATTTGTATTAATGTGCATCATGGTGGAGCCCCCTTTGGGACCCAGACCTGGTCACTGGTCCTGGCTTCTCTTGCCCAGAAGTGCCCCAAGGAGGGCCCGGCAGGCCGGCGTGCTCGGCCTGATCTTAGCACTGTTGGGTATCTTTAACTCTGGGCTCTGGACCCTGGAGGATACACCTCTCAAGTTATGAAAGTTTTAAAGACGGGAATTTAGGAAGTCCTTAACTCGCCCACTCCTTAATTGAGGAATGCCATTTGGCATCCGTGGAAGGCTTCTATAAATAAGTACAAAGCAATGAGTCAAAGGGCTTCATTTTACCCTAAGTACAAGTTTACCCATCCAGGGAGGCAATGCCTCCTCATCGGCCTGAGAATCAGACTCACGCTCATTTCCCAAGAAAATTCTTAGATGTCCTTGAGAACCAGGGAAGCAGTAGGCTGACTCTCCACTGGAATAGGTCTGCTGTCTCTGTGACAGCCACCTCCCAGACCCTCAGGGGACTCCCCACTGGAATAGGTCTGCTGTCTCTGTGACAGCCACCTCCCAGACCCTCAGGGGACTCCCCACTGGAATAGGTCTGC
>CAUYQV010187780.1:0-10177 GCA_963574575.1 Galagoides demidoff
CACAGCTCATAGCAACCTCCAACTCCTGGGCTCAAGCAAGTCTCCTGCCTCCGCCTCCCAAGTAGCTGGGACCACAGGCACCCGCCACAACGCCCGGCCATTTTTTGGTTGCAGCCATCATTGTTGTTTGGCGGGTCCAGGCTGGGGATTCGAACCCGCCACCTTAGCCGATTGAGCCACAGGCGCCGAGCCTGTCTACTTTCTATAGCTATTGCCAACACCATCTATCTCTTGCTTGGACTCCTACGGTAGCATTTCAACTAGCTCTCTGCATCCTATTTTGCCTCCTCCTCACAACAGCCAGAAACATCTTCATAAAAATATATTCTCATTGCACTTAAGATAAAACCAAGCTCTACTTTGGGCTTATCAGTCTTTACATGATCTGGTCTCTGCTTAATGCTCTTTGTCTTGCTGCATTCTCCCCTTTTACTTGCATCTGCCTTTACTTCCTTCAATATGCCTAGATCCCTGCTTTAGGGCCTTCCTGCATGCCGTTTGTGTGGCAAATTTTACCTTACCAAACTGGCAACCATAAAATCTCCCATTCCTGAAGCTCTTCTCATAATGACTTTGACATTTCTCCCATGGAAATGCAGGTTATCTATGTTCCCTCCTGTTGAATTTCAATGTACTTGTTCCAACAGAGATGATACTATGTTAATTCTAGGGCTAAGTCATAAAAGGAAACATAGTTTCTGCTTTGCTTTCTTGGGTCACTCTCTCTGGGGAATCTAGCCACTGTGATGTGAGGAAGTCCAGGCAGCCCAAGTGGAAAGGAACCAAAGCCCTTAGCCCACAGCCCCAGCTGAACCCATAGCCCAGGTGAACTCCCAGCCAACTCCCATCACCAATGCACCAGCCATGTCAGTGAGGCCATATAAGAAGTGGATATTTCTGGCCCCAGTTAAACTGTTCTAGCTAATGCTGTTGAATCAGATGGCTCATAAGATCAATTTTATTTATTAGGTATACATGAATGTGTGGGTGTGTGCTGCGGCACAATGTAATATCAATATATTTTTCACTCTAATTTACTCTACTTTTTAAAAAGTTTAAGATATTACATTGTCAATTACTGAGGTCAGGGACTATGTCTCCTTCACACACCATGAACATCCAGCTATTAGCACGGTTCCTGGCACACAGCAGGCACTGAATACATAGTAAGTTCTCCAGAAATAAGAGTACATAAATGAATTGTAAGTACAGGAAATGGCTAACAGTGATGTTACTGTGAAGAAGTGTGGCAATGAATAATGGAGAGAAAAGGAATCTTGAGCAGGAGAGTTTTGTGAAAGGGGAGATCTTAGTATGTTCATTCACTATGTTTAAAGATCCAATAAAAGTGGAGAAAGGGAAAAAAAGCGCAAGATAAGGAAGCTATATAACTGATGGTGCAAGGCCCAAACACAGGCAAGAGAGGACAAAATCCAAGGTAACTAGGTGGATTAGTGTCAAGGAATGGGAGATCTCTCCCTCTCTGATACTGAATGAAAAAAGAAATGTTCAAGTAGAGAACACAGTGGTGAGAGGTGTTTATTTCTGAAGGCCTCAGATCTCAACAAATTCTAAATCAAGGTTTGTGACAAGAGTAATGGACTTCTAAGCTTGGGAAGAGTGAAACATTTAGGAATAAGCCCTCTCAAGAATAAGAGGAATTCAACCAGAGATTAACTGAATCTGACACCAACAGAAGAAGATACATAAATTGAAAATGATAAATATGAAATTGGGCTAATCTGCATGATATGTTTTTTCTCCCCTAGCATTGCCTGCTGGAAAGAGTAAGACATCAACTGCTTACATCAAAATTAAAAAGTGGTGCCAGGCTTGGTGGTTCACACCTGTCATCCTAGCACTCTGGGAGAGAACAGAAACAGGAGGGCCACTTCACCAGGAGTTTGAGGTTGCAGTGAGCTAAGATGATGCCACTGAACCCTACCTAGGGTCACACAGTAAGACTCTGTCAAAAACAACAACAGTAACAATAACAACCAGAAAGTGGCTATTGTAGAAGGCAATGTGAGGGAAGCAAATGGAAATATTTGCTAGTATATTTACAATATATTCAGCCTGGGGTAGAAAGAAAATGAAGCAAGGGAGAATGAGGAGGGGTTGAGGGCTTAGAAAAGTGCATTGGGCTTGATTTAGCGGGAGAGAATGGAAAGACAATATAACTAAATGGGAGAATTTCAGAGTTTAAGATGAGAGAGGTGGCAAGAAATCTTGGTTAAATTCCTTACAGGTAAGAAAAACAAGTAATTCTCTCTGAGGTCATAGTGTCTAATATGGTATACATCCCCAAGACAGTAAAAAGGAACAGAAATATAAATATGTGCCAGGTATTAAAATCAATGAAGAAGGAAACAGTATGCTACACATCAATAAAAAATATGGACAAGGCTAGATGACAATTTCAGATGGAGAGAAGAGACTGAAAGAGACTACACCTTTTAAAAAATATATACAGGGTGGCACCTCTGGCTCAAGGAGTAGGGCACCAGCCCCATCCCATATACCAGAGGTGGCAGGTTCAAACCTGGCCCCAGCCAAAAACTGCAAAAAAAAAAAAGAAAAAGAGATATACAATGTTGCATGTGTGAGAAATTTTATTTTCTCATTCCAACTATCAGTATTAAGAAATTTACCTGGAATCACATTATTGCCTTAATTTTTTCACAGAGCATATTCCATTTACTGTGTAGTTCATAATCTTGTGGACATGTTCTAAGTAATATATTTGTCAGCATGGTAGCTTCTGTTGGGCAAAACTTACTGCCGATGAGACCTGAACTTAATCTGTCACGTATCTGCAGCGGCAACCAGTGATCAGGTGCTTCAATATTACAGATTTCAATTCTTCCATTCTTTATGTCTATGGATACTTTAATTTCCAAATCTAACTGTTCATATAACACATTGAAGTAAGTGTTTACACTAAACTTTGGAGTTTTGCCGTATATCCACTCCCAAGTTTGTAGTTCTTTGGCTTTGCTATTTATTCCAGGAAATAGTGTCTCATCTGTTGGGTTTATTAAGTTAATGTGATTATCAGTTTGATGATAAGCAGCATACTCTGCAGCAACAGCATTTATCAGTACTTCACAGGTCAGAGTGGGATCTTTTTCCACAAGATTTTTTACTAAGGAAGGTATGCTGACAGTGGCGTTGCTCTTGATCCCTTGGTAAGGGCTCCTTAGCAAACAAGACAAGGAGGTCTCATCAGTACTACATAATAAAGTGCAATGGTGATAAGCAGAAGTCCTGCCAATCTTAGAAGCTGTTCCTGAGATTTTAAACTGTCCATCAAGTAAAAGGTCAAATCTTTTGGTAGCTTGCACATCCAGCTGGGGTTGGACAGCATTCAGAGCTCTCAAAATTAATTTCAGATTTTGCATTCTATCATACTTGTTTTTGGCTGTAAAGAAAGTCAAGTTGATATTACCCATATCATGGTAGACTGTTCCTCCTCCACTTCTTCTCCGAGCCAGTTTTATACCTTTTTCTCTCATTAGATTCAGGTTACATTCCTGCCAAGGATTCTGATGCCTACCAATTACAACAGAGGGAGAATTTCTCCAAAAGAAAAGAATTGTTTTGCCTTCTAGATTGATATGGTCATGGATCCAGTCTTCTATAGCCAGATTTTGATAAACATCATTGGAAGTCGACTGTAAAATGAGCCCACTTTTTACTGTGTTTTTAAAGCCAGCAGCTGGGACTTTGGAGTTACAAAGTAACTGGAAGCAATTCTTCACTGAAAATGGGATCAGCATGCTTTTAAAAATGGAAGACAAACAAATTAATTCATTGAAAAGGAAAAATTAAACTCTATTTTCTAGCTATCAATTATTGGTTATTTAATCCAAATATCTAATTCTATAAGTTATCTAGCTGAGTTGCTGTTTTGTTTTACTTTTTGCTTTTTTTGAGACAGAGTCTCACTTTCTTGCCCAAGTAGAGTGCTGTGGTGTCATAGCTCACAGCAACCTCAAACTCTTGGGCTCAAAAGATCCTATTGCCACAACGCCCTGCTATTTTTAAGAGACGGGGTCTTGCTCTTGCTCAGGCTGGTCTCAAACTCCTAAACTAAAGCAATCCACCCACCTTGGCCTCACAGAGTGCTAGGATTTCAGGCATGAGCCACAGTGTCCTATGTTTAGTTGCTTTTTTTGCCTTTTAGCTTTACCATTAGTCTTGAGCAGGTCTACAACAGAATATTCAAAGGAAGCAAAGGAAAACAAATTTTAAATAATTTCAATTGAAATGGAATCAGGTCACATTTTCAAACAATAAATCTGCTTCAGGCTCAGCGCCTGTGGCTCAAGTGGCTAAGGCGCCAGCCACGTACACCCAAGGTGGCGGGTTCGAATCCAGCTCAGGCCCACCAAACAACAATGACAGCTGCAAGCAAAAAATAGCCGGGTGTTGTGGCGGGCGCCTGTGGTCCCAGCTACTCGGGAGGCTGAGGCAGGAGACTCGCTTGAGCCCAGGAGTTGGAGGTTGCTATGAGCTGTGATGCCACGACACTCTACCAAGGGGGACAACTTGAGGCTCTGTCTCAAAAAAATAAATAAATAAAAATAAAATAAATCTGCTTCAAATATATATCAAAGCCAAACATATTATTATGAATTCACAATACATGTTTATGGAGAAAAATGAGAAAATAGATAAGCAAGAATAAAAGCATCCATAATTCCACCACCTAGAGATAATTACAATTAACATTTTTGAGTATACCCATTTTATTTCTGTTCATATATAGGCATATACATTCACACTTTTCTCTCCCAAAAGTATAATCATCCTGTTTTTTCATTCAACTTTAAATATATATTTTATGTCAGCTTTAATGATTATAAAATATTCTATTGTTAAATATACCAGTTTACTCAGTCTCTTAGTCTGTAATTTTAGGTTTCTAGTTTTTTCTTTTTTTGAGATTATCTCATTATGTTGCCCTCAGTACAATGCCATGGTGTCACAGCTCACAGCAACCTCATACTCTTGGGTTTAAGAAATTCTCTTAAGGCCTCAGTCTCCCAAGTAGCTGGGACTACAGGCACCTGCCACAGTGCCCGGCTATTTTTTTGTTGTAATTGTCATTGTAGTTTGGCAGGCCTGTGGCTTTGAACCTGACAGCTCCAATGTATGTAGCTGGTGCCCCAGTTACTGAGCTCCAGGCGCCAAGCCTGTTTCTAGTTTTTCTGTTATCAATAACATACTCAAGAAGATCTCTGTGGAAGGTTTGTGTCTTTATGATACTTCCAAAATAATTCCTGTTTGACTTTGGGATAATTTACTAGCAGCATAACTTTTATTAGATCAATACTGAGTTAGGCTGAAGCCCTGATGTCAGGAAAAGTAATAGAATTGTGCAGGGTTATATAAAGAATATGAACAAATTCATTATGTTTGAACCCTTTATACATTATTCATGTTAGTGTTGCTAGTGAAGTATTAAGTGGCAAAAAGCTGAAAATACTAGCTATGAAAATGAAATATTTTGACTACTTATGATCTTAAATAAACTATTCTATTCTATTTCTTAGAATGTTTATAATTTTCCTTCAGGCTGAAGAACAGGGAATGGGTTATTCAAGTCTATAATTAATCAAAATTCTTTAGATAAGTAGTGTCCTTAAAGTACAATCCCTAGGTTAGAGTCTTCATATTTTCATCTTGTTAATTATATTTTATAAATTATGCTAAAGAAAAGTTGAACCGGGCAGCACCTGTGGCTCAAAGGAGTAAGGCGCCAGTCCCATATGCTGGAGGTGGCGGGTTCAAACCCAGCCCCGGCCAAAAACTATACAAAAAAAAAAAAAGAAAAGTTGAACCAATTTACATTCCCTCTGCCTAGAAATGTTGGGAAGGTTTTTAGTTCTTAGTTTTTGGGGTTTTTTAAGAGATAGGATCTCACTCTTGTCACCCAGGCTGGAGTACAGGGATGTCATTTGTAGCTCACTATAGCCTCAAACTACTGGGCTCAAGTCATTGTCCTGCCTCAGCCTCCTGAGTAGTTTGAACTACAAGCATATACCACTATACCCAGCTGGTCTGAAAAGGTTTAACATAGGATTAGTTGAATGGAGTCTCCAAATCTGATAGTTTACCAGGTAGATCTGAGTAGCATATTTCAAGCATATGCAAAGGCAAAGAGTAATCTAATACTAAGGCATGTATTGGGGACTCTCTCCTAAAGGAAAAAGTTACTAGTCTTCTAGCTTCACTGAAGTCTATGACCACACGGTCCTGGGAAGCCTCTGCATAGACTACATTTTTTGGTTGATCTCTTTGTTTTTGTTCTGTTTGACCGACTTTGATACAGTTCCACATGCATTCAACAGGTAATTATGGAGTACCTACCAGGCACAGGGCAATAAGGGGATAAAGGAGGGGAGGATACAAATTCATGTCTCCTAAAATATCTGGCCTTTTTAAAAGGCAGCTGGAGTGTTTTAATCAGGGAAGTGTCTTCAGCTATTATACAAAACTGCCTCTATGGTATTGAGCATGAATTTAAAAAAGGATAGATGGGGGCAGGGAGCATAGTTAACAGACTAATGCAGTTGCCTAAGCTAGAGATAATGAAGCTCTGAAGTACAGTAGCAGACAGAGAGAGAAAAGAATGGATATGCAAGATACTAAGAAGGTGAACTAGCCCCTGCCTTCAAGGAACTTTTAGTATCCCCACAATCCAGTGAAACTAAAAAGTAAGTAAGGTGATAATTAAAATATACTGTCATAAATGCTGTGATAGGTGTAAAGTATGTACATTAGAGGGCCATCTAACTCTAATGAGTGGAAGTGACAGTGAAGCTGAGACATAAAAGGGTTAAGGAAAAGTATTCCAACAATGTGCAACAGCTTGTTGAAAAAGGAGACAGGTCCCATGCAAAGATGAAAAAGGAGACATGCCCCATGCAAAGAATTTAATTCCACTGGCTGGTACTTTTACATGTGCAAGAATGGGGAGCTGGAGATAAGAAGGCAGGAGCAATAAAGGTCTGATTATAAACAGCCTTAAAATCAAAGTTAAATGCTTGAATCTTATTCTGAGAGCCATGAGAGAGGTGCTGAAGAGTTTTAGGAAAGTAGAAGATTGGTCTTATACTTTGGAGACATCACTTAGAGACTTAAGAATGGAGAATGTACAATATTTGGTAACTGGGTAAATGAGAGAGAGAAGTCAAGAATTACGTTCTTTGTGATATGATTACAAGCTTGAACCAGACTGCCAGCGTTCAAGTCCCAAATCTCTGCTTTGCCAGATGAATGACATAAGGCAGATTAGCTAACTATTCTATGCCTCAGATCCCCTATCTGTAATATGTGGATAATGACAGGGCTTACACCAGATCATCGAAATTAAATGAGCTAATACAATGTAAAGTGTTTAAAAGAATGTCTGGCATGTAAAGTATATATATGTGTTAGCCATTTTATTAATATTATGCCTGACTTCTGGCCTGGCAAAGAGATAGAAAGAGGAGAAATTTCCTAGGACATTATTTGATAGGAAGAAGAGGTATGGAGTGAACACAATTGGTTCATTCTGACTGTTGAACTATCAAATAGCCAATGGGACAGAGCTCAATAGCTGGAAACAGGCCACTGGTAGGGGACGCTATGTCCAGAGATAGTTCAGTGACAAGAGCCTCTGATGCAATCCTGAAGAACAGCAACACTTAAGGGATAGAGACATGAAGGCAGGAAGAGCTCCCAAAGAAAGGTGAGAATAGAAGAAGAGAAAAAAAAATTTTTTTTTTGAGACAAGAGTCTCACTCTGTGGTCCTGGGTAGAGTGCTGTAGCATCATAGCTCACAGCAACCTCAAACTCTTGGGCTCGAGCAATCACTTCAGCCTCCCGAGTAGCTGGGACTACAGGCACCCACTCAGCTATAAAATGAAAATTTTTAAATATGGTACTAAGATTGTAAGTTAATAGTGACATCAAATGGTTAATAGTGACAAATGCTAAAGATTGAGCAAATAACACAAGAATTGAAAGGATCTATTAGAGTTAACAGCATCAAGAAGGTTATTAGTGATCTTGGCAAAAACCAGATGTGTGTAAGTAAAAAGCCTAAATGGAGACAATAAGTGTATTCTAGTTGTGAAGTGGAAAAGCTAGGAAGGAATGTGGAGTTAGGTGAGGATTTAAGATGTAAGGGACCTTAGCGAGTTTGAGGCTGGTGGGAGAGTCAGCAGAGGAAGAAAGGGCAACATTGGTAAGAGAAAGTGATGGTGTTCATATCCAGAGTTCTGGTAGGGAGGCAGCCAGTGTCAGCATCTTCTTCCACTGTGATCCCAAGGAGAAACAGTAACAAATAGGTGACAATATACCGGATGGTGTCTGTGGATTCTCAAAGACCTTGTGAAATATCTTTCCCCAAGGTTTAGGCTCTTTTTCTTCTTGAGATGTGGGCTCACTCTATTGCCTAAGATGAGGCAGCAACTTCAAACTCCTGGATTCAAGTGATCCCCCTGCCTCAGCCTCCGAGTAGCTGAGACTACGGGCACGTATCACAATACCTGGCTAAGTTTTCTATTTTTATTAGGGACTAGGGCTCACTCTTCCTCAGACTGAGCTCAAACTCCTGAGCTCAAGGGATCCACCTCAGTCTCTCAGACTGTGAAGATCACAGATGTGAGCCACTGAGGCTCTCTTGTCTACATATGCAGAGTTTGACAGGATAGCAAAGAAGAGCTTAAATTTTAGCCCTAGCTCTGCCACTTACTAAGTAAATAACCTTAGACAAAGTAGTTTAACTTCCAGCTGCTTCAACTGTCTCACACCCCAGGGACTGCTTGACAGGGTACTTCATAAGGGTAAAGCATTCATGTCTGGCAAGTATGAAATGTGCCCTAATAGTAACTGTTACAATGTTCCTTCCTTTGCATCTCTATTCCTACAATACTGTTCCTGTAACATCCATTCCCTGAATGCACAAGGATTCCTAACTAAGACATATCAAAGTGGCATTTACCCTGACAAATTAACTATTATCCAAGATACTGACTTTGGCCAAAAATCCAATCTTCTTAGGGTTCCAGAATTGAAAATGAGCCAATTGATGTATTTTAACAGTACTGAGAATATCTGTTCATCCAGGCATTGTGTATACAATGTGAATGAAACACAACAAAGGTATTAATTCAACAAGTTTTTCACGTATAAACTTGACAGATATTGTTCTTGGCATGTGGGATTTGTCAATGAGCCAAATAAATAATGGTGATAAGGGTTACAAGAAAAAGTAGAGCTCAGAAAGGGAGGAAGTGAGGTGAAAGGAGTTAGGTTGAATTTTTTTTTTTTTTTTTGAGACAGAGCCTCAAGCTATCCCCCTGGGTAGAGTGCCATGGCATCACAGCTCATAGCAACCTCCAACTCCTGGGCTCAAGCGAGTCTCCCGCCTCCATCTCCCAAGTAGCTGGGACCACAGGCGCCCACCACAACACCCAGCCATTTTTTTGGTTACAGCCATCATTGTCGTTTGGTGGGCCCGGGCTGGGGATCCGAACCCGTCACCCTAGGTGTACGTGGCTGGCGCCGAGCCAGTTAGGTTGAAATTTAAATAAGATTGTTAGGCTGGGCTTCATCAGAAATTTGACATGTAAGTGAAGACTGAGGAGTTAGAGTGCCTACTATGTGCCAGAAACTGTTCTAAGCACTTGAACACATAAACCAATAAACAGGCCTCAGTGAGGATGTAACATTTCAACTGAGCCCTAAAGGATGAACAAGAGTAACACAAATAGTGGGAAAAAGTGAAATCAAAAGGATGTCCATGGCTCAGCGCCTGTGGCTCAATCGGCTAAGGCGCCAGCCACGTACACCCAAGGTGGCAGGTTCGAATCCAGCTCGGGCCCACCAAACAACAATGACGGCTGCAAGCAAGCAAAAAATAGCCGGGCATTGTGGCAGGCGCCTGTGGTCCCAGCTACTTGGGAGGCGGAGGCAGGAGACTGGCTTGAGCCCAGGAGTTGGAGGTTGCTATGAGCTGTGATGCCACAGCACTCTACCCAGGGGGATAGCTTGAGGCTCCGTCTCAAAAAAAAAAAAAAATACAAAATGTATTATATTTGTAAATTGTACTTATGTTATAATTAAAAATATATATATTACAATACTATTTTTGCGTTCTATGAAAATTTTTGTTGCTCC
>CAUYQV010187781.1:0-17854 GCA_963574575.1 Galagoides demidoff
CACCTGTGGTCCCAGTTACTTGGGAGGCAGAGGCAGGAGACTCGCTTGAGCCCAGGAGTTAGAGGTTGCTATAAGCTGTGATGCCATGGCACTCTACCCAGGGGGATAGCTTGAGGCTCCGTCTCAAAAAAAAAAAAAAAAAAAGATAGCCTTTCTAACACTGCTGGTTTTGAAATAAGAGTTTGGAACTTTCTATGAACTGACACATAAGGCTCCGAGTTCTGATCCTGGCTTTATTGTTTTCCCAAGGCTTTGGACCTCCAGTCTCGGATACTGAAGAGGGTTCCATTAGAACAACCAGAAATTATCCCCTCCCAGAAGCAACTGGCTGCCTCCATCTGCCTTGAGTTTGGAGAGTACTACCTGGCAGAGAAAGATTATGCCAAAGCAGAGAAGGCTTATAAGGATGCCCTTTCCTACTCACCTATTGACAATAAGGTAGGTGGGCCTAAAGCAAGACTCTGCTCCCTCTCCCAGGGCACAGTGCCTTGCTAAGCTCCCTAACCAGGTACAGGGACAAGTTCTTCCTCTATCCCTCCCTAAGGAGCTGCATGTCTGATGAGCATAGGAGGCCAGCCAGTAGTGGCTCCTGGGGTGAGGCACCTGCTCTGGCTGACCCTGGGCCCTCACCTGCTGAAGTCCTTGGGGCAAGGCTGGGAAGGCTCACTTTGGACAGCCATTTTTAGGGGGTGGAGTAGAGAAGACATTGCCAAAAGTCGTGTTAGGCTTACACTTTAAGGACTCCCTTAGAGATGAGGAGATGATGAGGGTTGTGGCTGCCAGGGCTTTTTGGGCATGAAGCCCAAGCTAAGCCTCCAATGGGGTTAGATCTGTGAGGGAGGTGTGGCTCAAGATGAGGGAACAGTGTCATTCATGCTAAGAGAGTAGATGGAGAACTTAATAACAACAGATCTATTCATTCATTTAATATTCACTCATTTCACAGATAGCTAATATGTGCCAGGTATTGTACCCAGCTCTGGAGACACCCTGGGGCAAGATGTGGTCCCTGCAAACAGAGTACCCTTGGGGAAGAGGGTATAGTGAGAGCATGGGCAGTTCTGATGCTGTGAAATATAGTCCTGCATGTGGATGCAGTGCACCACAGGAGCTCAGAGGAAGGGTACCTGCCCCAGAGGGCTCCCAGAGGAGTGAGGCTAGAGCTAAAGCTGAAGGATGAGTACGGTTAGCAAGGCTTGACTTTCAGAGATTAGTTGGTAAGGCACATGGTACGAACTGGGTGGGAGAAGGAGAAGCCCAGAGACATGATCCCAGGGAATTTGAGACATATTTTGAAGGCAGAGTTAATAGAAGTGGGTATGAGGGAAAGAGATGTCAAGAACAATCCCTGGGTTTTCCCACGGTGTTCATTACTTAGTTTATTGTGTCTGGTCTTGTCCCAGGTGATGCTGGAGCTAGCAAAGCTCTACCTGCTTCAGGGACACCTGGATCTGTGTGAGCAGCACTGTGCCATCCTCCTGCAGACTGAAAAGAATCATGAGACCGCCTCTGTGGTAGGAGGCCCCCGGACACCCTCCCCATCCTCCCCAGGGTTCCTGTGACCAAATGCAGGCTGCTTCTTAGCCTCATACCTTCAGATGCTTCACTGACACACCTCTGCTGTCAAGCAGATGAGATGCTTTGCTGCACCTGCTCAGCCCTTCAGCCAGGAGGGGTAGACTTGCTGGCAGGGACCAGCCTCATCTTCCTGGGCCAATCTAAGGGGAGTGGGTGAGGCTGATTTATTCCAGGGGAAACTATGTCCACTATAGGTGAAGGTCAGGGTGGGACAGTTTCTCAGGGCTTTAGGAAGTTGTGGAAAAGCCCTCCCCCATCCTGCTTCTCTCCTCTCTATAACTCAGATGTCTTCTAGGGCCACCCAGGAGCACAAGCCAAGACCCTGCAGAACAGAGGAGAGAGTCCCCACCTCACACCCCTCTTTTCTTCTACCTGGAGTTGGCAATGCTCAGACCTGGGTGGCTCTGTAGGCTATCAAAAGCCCCTACTGGCCTTTACTCTTGGCCTTACCCTCCCATTTCTATCCTCCACCCAGCCCCCCTTAACTCCCTGCACAGGAAGGCCCCACTCTCTGGTAGCTTCTCCCAGGGCCAAGAGAAGCTGCCTTAGACGTGCTTTTCTACCTTCTCTCCTTACACCGTCCCCCCTACCTCCTCCACATACCACCACTACCCCCACACCCATGCAAGCTGCTGTCTGGAATTCCTGAGCCTCATGTGTTTTCTGATAGATGATGGCTGACCTGCTGTTTAGAAAACAGAATTATGAAGCGGCCATCAATCTCTACCACCAAGTTCTGGAGAAAGCACCAGGTAATTCTTCCCATTGAGACTGCATTCATCAGTTCCCACTGAGCAAGGGCTGGTCTCCCAGAGAAGGGTGGGCCCTCTCCCCTCCTTCCTGACTGGGCAGAGGAAGCCCCTTCCTCTCTGATTGTTCCCAGAGAGGCAGGAAACTGATAAAGACCCAATGGAACGTGCCGGCCCTTCCCGAGTCCAAGAGGCCAGTTCCTGGTCTCAGGCAGTTGGCACTGGACCCAGGACAGCCTGTCTGTCCCCAAATCACAGCCTCACACAGTCCCCTTCTGAAGTCACAGCCACCTGGAGAGGACTAGAAATTCTCCCCTGATGTGTAGCTCCATTCTGATTCACTGCAATATAAACTACCCTTTCTCCTGGGAAAGGGTCCAGACTTGAAGTTTTGACTGGAGTTCTGACAGGCCCACGGCAGAGTCTGCCCACATGCCTGACAGGTTGCAGTGGTTAAGAGTATTTCCTGGTGCCAGGCTTCCTGGGTCTGAGTCCTGGTCTACCACTTACTAGCTATGTACCCTATGGTACATTACTTCTCTGTGTCTCAGTATCCTCATCTGTAAAGCAAGGACAATAAGAGTATCTACCACATCAAAGTACTTAGTGCCAGATATAGTATAAGTGCTATGTAAGTGTTAGTTGCTATAATTACTATTTTTAAGCATATTCTTCTTCATTCAACTAGAGGCCAGAGGAGACACTAGAGCTGTTGGAATATCCCTGCTCAGCCCAAATGGGCAGTGTGTCCTGGCTCCTCCTAGGGGCATTACCCCCTGCTTCTTTCTCTACCTGCCAACCTGTCATAGCTATTAGCTGTTATAGCCTGGAGATATCTGCTCTCTTATTTTAGACAATTTTTCGATATTGAGTAAATTAATCGATCTCCTACGAAGAAGTGGCAAACTTGAAGAAGCTCCTGCCTTCTTTGAATTGGCCAAGAAGGTGTCCAGCCGGGTGCCTTTGGAGCCTGGGTTCAACTACTGCAGAGGCATCTACTACTGGTGAGCAGGGTGTGTTGCAGGGCAGCTCTGTGCAGGAGGCCTTCCCTACTAGACCCATTAGGCTCTTGCTCAGCGCATGGGGAGACAGAAAGTAAGTCTCCAGGATGGGGAGCCGGAAGAACAAAGATCTAGCCCTGCTTTGTGCAGACTAACGGCTGCTGTGTATCCCTGTGCTCCCTGGGCCTTAGTTTCCTTAACTAACTATTGGTAGTTTTCTCTACTACAGGCACAAAGGGCAACCCAACGAAGCCTTGAAGTTCTTAAACAAAGCACGAAAGGACAGCTCTTGGGGCCAGAGTGCCACCTACTACATGGTGCAGATCTGTCTGAACCCAGACAATGAGATTATGGGCGGAGAGGTTTTTGAGAACCTGGTGGCTCAGAGCAAGTAAGGGCCAGCAGGGGCAGGACCAGAACCCTAGGGAAGTCAGAGACAGCCTGCAGCCTCTGGGTAAAGGCCAGGTGAGGGCCATGAGGCCAGGCTGCCTGCCAATGTCCGATGCCTACAGCTCCACCGACAGGAAGGAGATAGAGCAACACGGCGTGCGCACGGCAGAGAAGCTGTTGAGGGACTTCTACCCTCCCACAGCCATGGGCCAGACCCAGCTGCAGCTGCTGCACGGCCTCTGCCTGCTGGCCACCAGGGAGAAGGCCAACATGGAGGCAGCACTGGGCACCTTCATCGAGATGGTGCAGGCTGAGGTGAGCTGGCTTATGGGGACAGGCAGGAGGCCAGGTAGAGTCCCATGACCAAGGTGCACTGACACTCACGTCCCACCTGGTGTGTAGAAGGACAGCATTCCTGCCTTGCTGGCCCTGTCGCAGACCTACCTGCTCCTGAAGCAGATCCCTAAGGCACGCACGCAGCTGAAGCGCCTGGCCAAGGTCCCGTGGATACTGGCTGAGGCTGAGGATCTGGAAAAGAGTTGGCTCCTGCTGGCGGACATCTACTGCCAGGGTGGCAAGTTTGACCTGGCCTCAGAGCTGCTGCGGCGCTGCCTGCAGTATAATAAGGCGAGGGGTGCAGTGGGGGCAGCTGGGGGGTGACTGGGGAGTGTGAGGAGGGTGCCACTGGAGGTATGCCAGGGGTGTGCAGGATCTGGGGACAAAGGAGATACAAAATAGGAACCAGATGGGAAGAAGTGTGACCAGAGGGGCACATGGGCAATAGATGAGGACAGGAATTTGGGAGCTTAGGTACACAGGAGTCATGGCCAGAGGAGAAAATACAATTATAGAAATAGATGGGAAAAGTTTGTGGGGTCTGGGCAGGAAGGGCATCTGCAGGTCAGTGCACACCATAAACCTCACACAGAAGGGCTGCTCAGAAAGGGATTATGCCAGCATTGGGGTAGCTGAGGTGGAGGTGGCTCTGTTCACCCCTCGCGAAGGTGGGGTGCCCTGGGATCCCTTTGTGGTTTGGTAAAGCAGCTCACCGCCATCCCTTGCCCCCTTCTGGTCCTGGTCCCTCCCTGGCCCCCTGGACCAGCTACAGCTAGCCCTTCACAGAAGCTCTGACTGGCTTTCCCTGCAGTCCTGCTGCAAGGCCTATGAGTATATGGGCTTCATCATGGAGAAGGAGCAGTCCTACAAAGACGCAGCCACCAACTACGAGCTGGCCTGGAAGTACAGTCATCAGGCCAACCCTGCCGTTGGTAAGGCTGCTCCCGAGGTGCATGTGAGTGTGGTATGGAAGGGAGGTAGATAGGGGACCCCCAACTTGACCCCAGAACTCAGGGCCTGTACACTGGCTGTTGTGGGAATCAGAGAGGTTCTCAGATCATCAGAGTTCTACCATTTGTATTCTCCATGCTCCGAACAGGTTTCAAACTCGCTTTCAACTACTTGAAGGACAAGAAATTTGTAGAGGCCATTGAAGTCTGCCACAATGTAAGCTACCAACACTGGTAAGAAGAGGGCCTGGTGTAGTGGAGGGGAGTCTATCTAACACTACACATCCATTCTCTCTTTGTTCTAGATCCTCTCAGAGCACCCCAACTATCCTAAGATCAGAAAAGAAATTTTGGAAAAGGCCCAAGGGTCCCTGAGGCCCTAGCTGTGGTTAGAGGGACCTTGGCCAGCAGAAGCCATCAACCTGCTGAAGTTGTGTGGAGGGGTGAGAAGAGGGTCAGTAGAGAAGGGATTGAGAAAATGACATATTCTTCCCTGTTTCTATACTGTTTGTGGTTTATTTTGAATCATGCCTCATCTGGCCTAAGGGACATCCCAAAACTATATGTTTTTAAGACACAAGATGTAATTTCACTTTGGAAAGAAAGACATCAGCTGGCCTAACATCTGCTGAGCTCACTGGATACTGGCTAACAGACCTCACTTTTATCCCAGACTCTGCAAGGGGGTAGAGGGGAATGAAGAGGGGGCTCCCAATGGAATGGTGGTTAGAAAAATACCCTACAGCTATTTTTAAATTGTTGCCTTGCCTCTTCTGCCTGGTTCCCAGCATCCCAGAGCTAAAGAAGCAACTGCTGCTCCCTGCCATGCTCCCACTGAGTCTGCCTGGCAGCTGGCCCAGACAGGAGGACCAGCTGCAGAAGGCCCACACAGCAGAGGCCCTGTGTAAGAGGGCCTGCAGGTTGCAAGGGCCATTGTCTTACATTGTCCATACATCCATCTCCCCTTCCCCCCTCTCCAAGTCTTCAGCCAGCTTCTGCTGGTCTTTAACAGTTTGGGACAAACCTGTTTACCCTTGCCTGGCACAGAAAGGTACATACCAAGAAAAAAATAGTCTACACTTCAGCTTTTGTAAAAGACATTGGCCAACTAATTCATCCTCCAGAAACCCTTTTAATGCCTAAGGGGGCAAATGTAGTGGTCCCTATTTAGAGGAATAATATTAATTGCAACTAACAAGAGGGTGACAGAGGTCACTTTTTCTGTGCTCCCAATACACTCTTCCTGTTTTTCAGGATGGCAATAATGGGCCAGTCTGGCTTCAGGGGAAGGAACTCTGAAATGGGAGCCAGGAGGCCTTAGGCTTTCCCCATGAGACCTCAAATCCCTTCCCCTCTCCCGGTCTGTGTCCCCATCTGTGGCAGGAAATTAGCTTTGTTTCCCAAATCTTGGTGCAACTCTGTCAGTGATATACAGCAAACATTTTATTTAAAGTTTAACAGCTGTGAATCTATACATCATTTTTGTATAATAGAGAAAAACTAGCACAACAAACTCAGGGATTCATGGGATGGGTCTAACTTTTAAATATACCAATACAACTGATTTAAAGAAAAATACTTAGGTCCAGGTGCGGAATAATCTCAGCACTTTGGAAGGCAGAGGGGACACTCTGGGAGCATTTACTTGAGCCCAGGAGTTTGAGGTTGCAGTGAGCTATGATTGTGTCACTGCACTCCAGCCTGGGCAACAGAGCAAGACCTTGTTTCTTAAAAAAAAAAAAAAAGAAAGAAAGAAACAAACAAACAAAAAAGAAGAAAACAAAGAAAAATATGAATAGAATGGGTAGAATGTAGATATGAGCAATTTCCAAGAGTCCAGTGAGTAAGGTTTAGAAATAGTGAACAGATAAGGATCCCTTTAGAACAGTGTGCGTTGTCCTTGATGGCTGCTGAGCCATACTACTACTGGCATGCTTATGGTCTCTTGGTGAGTTGGTTATCCGGAATGCTTTTCTCAGGTTACTCCATCTTTCCTGTGGGAAAACCCAGTCCCCTTTCCTGTAATGTGCTTTACCACCCAGTTTTGTTGGGATAGGTTTGTTGAGAGACAGGTCTGTCTGTATAATGATGCTGTAAAGGGATTGTACATTAATCATGTTTTTTATTGCTATAAAATCTAAGTTGTCTTCATTTATCTCAAAAAGAAAGAAACAAAAGGTGAAGAATTGACCCTGTGGCCTGAGATGGAAACAAGCAGTACTCAGTCCAGCAATGGGCTGAATCTATGGGTAGGAGCCTATAAAGGATTCCTGGGTGTCACCGGAGCTGCTGAGGGCTGCCACTCAGAGCCCTTAGACATAGTAAGGCTTTGTATCATGTGTGCTGAAGCCTACAAAAGGGCCTCTAGGCACCAGTGAACGAGGGAGGACAATTGAATGTACCAGGGTACATTCTACCTTGAGATGCCTAAGGCCTAGCTATCCCCAGCTTGGCTGGTAGACATACTCCCCCCTCCCCCATCATAGGCCAGACCCGAGCCATGAGTCCTGTAATGGCCACTGAAGTGGCTACGTGACCATGTCCATGCCTGTCCAGAGACAAGTTGACAGATAATTAAAGGGGAGGCAAAAATGTAAGAGTTAAGCATAGAAAATGAGTGGCAGAAACATGAAAATAGACTGGTGCACATGTTCTAGGGACTCTTCTGAGTGCTTTGGATATAGGAGCTAATGAGGGGAGCAGTGTTATTATTTGCTCGGTATTAAGGACACAAACAGACCAAGGGGGTAAGTAATTTACATGTCACTTCACTAGGTAGTAGAAGAGCTAGGATTCAAGCCCTGTTCTGAGTCTGTGCTCTGATCAGTAAGCCAAAAAGATGAGCGAGTCCAGCACAGACCCAGAGGCAGAGAATTAGAGCAAGAAAAGGAGACCCAAATTAGATCTCCATCAGTGGTTCCTCCTCCCAGAACGTGTAAAAACCCTATCATTCCTAAGGGAGAGGTCGACCTTCCTTAGGCCCCCAGATTGGGGCTCCCTAGAGCAGGGTGCGGCCTGCTCCTCTGGCCTGCAGCCCAGCTGGTCTGCCTGGGACAGGTCAGACAGGTCTGGCTGGTACAGACAGATGAAGTTCTGCAGCTTCCGGTGATCAAGCCCCCAGGGACAACAGCTGCTGAGCCTATGGCCTCCACTAGCCACATCCCCTTGCCTTACACCCACCCAAGTGGGTGACTTCACCCTCAGGGCCAGGCCCCAGCTCAGTGTAAGTACATGTGAAGGAGGGTGCCCTCATGTCAGAAGACCTTGCTGCTGCTCCCCACTACCCCTTAAATGATCTCCAGGGAAGAATGAATTAATTCAAAGGAAAACCTGCTCCATCTGCCTCTCAGCTGGCTCCTGCCTCTAAGCTGACCAGCTCACCTGGAAGGAGGTCAAATATACTATGTACCGCTGCTCCCACCCCCAACACAACTTCAGTGTCCACATTGCCCTACAGGAACCATCTCCCCTCCCTCCTAAGAGGGTACCCATGCTTCCCATCCCACAAAGGTGGACCACAGTGTTAAAAATAGAACCTCTTTATTGGTACCTATAAGCTCAGGTACAAAGTGTTCCCATAGCACACAGGCTGGCAAGGCCTCCTAGGCGAGGGGGCAGGTCCAGAGCCTGGGTTTCTTGGCACAGACACAGGGAAAAATGAATAAATTATAGTTCTCACACTCAGGGACAATATAGAAATTATGATGCAAAATTCATTATCAGCAAACATTAAGTCCTAAGGAGACACCCTTCACCAACTAGCCTCAGGGCATGGCAGGTGGGCCAGGCTGGAGTGCAGTGCCCAGAAGGCCCTGAGATAAGTAGTCTGGGGCATGCTTCATGCCCCAAGGTAAGCCCTTTATCCTCTCTTGAGTCTCTGATTTTCCCCTTCCCCCCTAAATAAATGGGCCTGGAATAAAGGCTATAGCCCTTGGGGAGGAGATGGACAGAGGCAAAAAGTAGAGGGGGCTAGTGAGGCAGAAGGGAGTTTTGGTCACAGCTGGTCAGCCCAGCCTCTCCCTCTGCCCACACTCTAGCTCCAGCCTGTTCAGACATCCAGGAACCAGGTAGTTGACACTGTAGATCATAGGGCTAAAATCCAGACCTAGTTTCCACCAAAGCTCCATCAGGGCAAGGGTAGATCTACAAAGCAAAAGGGACTCAAGGGTCTGTGCCCATCCCACTCACCCCGATACTACCCACAGCCATAGAGGAGCCAAAAGCCACCTCGGTCTCCAAATAAATTATGGAAATAAATTAGTCTTCACAGTCCAGAGGATTTAGCCACCCATGGGTCTAAGGCTCAGGATGGTAAGAGAAGCCACCTGATTTCAGTCCTGTCTCACCATCTTTGGCTAAGAAACATTGTGCAATGACCAAGAAGTGGTCTGCCAAGGAGCCACACTTTCTCTTCTTCCTGGCATGAGTTGTGGAGTGGAAGATCACTGAAGGGCAGGGGAGGCTGGGCAGCTGAAAGGGGGAGTCCCCCACCCACCCTTTCTTTAACACAGAACAGTTAAAAACAAAATAAATAAATAAATCAAGAGTGTTGCATGAAAACCAGGAGTGTGCACATGGAGCCCATAGGTGAGCCAGCCAACAGGAGACTATTACATACAGACCTTGGGAAGCCCCAAAATTACAAAAAAGCAGCAACAGGGGTCTTGAGAAAAGGCATTCTAGTCCTCACACCAGCATAGGCTCCATCAGAGACGCTGGGGCAGTATCCTCAAACTGGCTGTCAGTAAAGGGAGCCAGGGCTTCAGCAGCTGGCTCGGACAAGCCCATGAGGGTCTCCAGGAAGCAAGTGCTAATGTCCCCAGGTGAAGAGAGGCCAGGCAAAGGGAAGTGAGGTGACTCGAGGTTGTCCAGGCTGTTAGTCACCTTCTGGGAGGTGTAGTGAGGCCCAAGACTATAATCTGGCAGAGCCTGGAGCAACTCAAAGGAGTCACAGGAAGACAAGCTGAGGTCCACTGAGCTGCTCTGGCCGGCATCCACATTGAGTGGCACTGAAGTGCCAGGGAGGCTGCCTTCTTTTGACCCTTCAAGGCCACCATTTAGAAAGCAGCTGGCATCCAGGTTGGCATTTTCATCCAGAATGCCTGACACGAGGCTAGAGCCAGCATAGCTGTGGGTCCAGCTGGCCAGACCACTAGGGTCACCAGTACCAAAGATGTCAGCTGGATGGAAGCAGCTGAAGTTGTCCAGGTTCCCTATACCTGCTTCTTCCTTCTCCTCCTCCTCCCCACCAAAGTCAGAGTCACTGAAACTCAGGATCCGGGCCAGACTGTCATCGTCCACACCAGGCTGGAAGCCAGGGCTAGGCAGACCTGGGTGAGAGGGGCAGTCCGGAACCTCGCTAGCGCCAGATGCTGAGGAAGATGCTGTAGAAGAATCAGTCATATCACTGCTGCAGCTGTTGTCTCCCAGCTCGCTGCTCACAGGGGGTTTGGCCAGAGGGAAAGTGGGAACCAGAGCCTGCTCTGCAGGGCTGGGTGGGCTTCCCTGGGTGGGGGTCTCCAGCTCCCCAAGGCTCTTGGGCCCCTGCTCCAGTTGTAGGCGGGTAAGTGTGTGGATGAAATGGGTCTGAACTCGTGCCTGATTAAATTCCACACGGCCCTTGGGATTCTCACAGCCCTCTCTGCAGCAGCCACACGGGAATGCTGTATGGTCCATCTGCAGAGAAAGGAGAGGCACAAGTGAGGACTTCGTGGAGCACAAAGAAACCCCCAGGCTCAGGCTCCCCACCCCAGCCTAGTATAACCACCACACCTGGCACTCTCCCAGTCTCACACTCCCTACCCCCAGCTAGGTCAAGCCACCGCACCTGGCACTTGATGCCTGCCAGGCTGCAGCTGCAGGTCTCAGGGTCACAGACCCTGTCACAGTGACAGCCACAATCTTCCCGGGATTGGCGTAATGCCTGCAGCTCTCGCTTCTCCTCCCGATCAATCCTTCGAACACCTGCAGCCCGCAGCAGAGCTCGTCGTCGCCGGGCTGGGTGGGGCTGTAGGAAGTTAACTTCCTCCAACCGGCCACCTGCCACAGCCACTGCCAAGTCCTCTTCCACAGAGGCATCATCAATGGCATCCACTGCAAGAGGCTGGCCTGCCTCTGTCTTGGGTACCCCGGCTGCTGAAAGCTGCATCCATGGGAGAGAGAAATGTGAGAGGCACAGATAGGACATGGATTTACCTCCAGTCATGAAACAAATCCTCCCCAAGTGCTTACTCTATGCTGTGGATATGATAGTGAGCAGTACAGTCAAGAGCACCACCATCAGGGCAGTTGTTAAAAAAAAAACGAAAAAACAAACAAAAGCGATGTCATATTCAAGCCACTCCCCAGATCATGGACATATTTCCCCCCCCAGCCAGTCAGACACACACTTCCAATATCACATCAACTCCCCATGCCCTCCCCACTAAGGTCAGACGGATCCAGGCATCATGCCCCAAGCCGCTGGGACAACTAGACAGGCACCTCCATGTGCCTCCCCATCTGCAGAGAATGGCAGCAACAGAATCTAATCAAGGCATTCACTAGGGTGATGTACTTTCTCACAATGTATATGGGCCTGTTTTCCCATATACATAGTGAGAAAGTCAGCACCCAATCCTGGTGTGCCTTCCCTTCAAGGTTAGGATTCCAGGAGCTACCTCAGGCTGAGGGTCATGGAGAGGGGTCTCCCCTACCTTCCACTGCAGCATCTCCAGCTTCTCTTCCTTCAAGCGCTGTCGGAGCTTCTCACGCCGTACCCGGGCTTGCTCCTGACTAAACTCAGCCAAGGAGAAGTGGCGACTAGCACTGTGGCGAGAGGCCATGCCCAGAGTACAGCCACCACGGCTGGGCACACTGGTGAAGCCCTGGCACCGGGGGAAGTAGAAGACAGTGATGCCATCAAAGGCTACACGACCTGGGCGCTGCCGGGGAGCCCGCTTCAGGATGGACGGGGCTAGAAAACAGGCAGGGAAAGGCCAGGAATTAGTTCTCTATGAGACACAGCATAACCTCCAGGAAGATCCTGCCCGATCAGCTGTCCTCACCCCTTCCCTTTTCTGCCCACCTTAAGAAAAGAAACAGATCTCAAATTAAGAGCCAGCTTGGCTAAGATGGGAGTTGCTAAAACCGAACACCACATCCATGTCAACCCTGGCTAATTTTTTTTTTGGAAACAGAATCTCACTGTCACCCTGGGTAGAGTGCTATGGCATTATCATAGCTCACAACAACCTCGAACTCTTGGGCTCAAGAGATCCTCTTGTCTCAGCCTCCCAAGTAGCTGGGACTACAGGTGCCCACTACCACACCTGGCTAATTCTTCCATTTTTAGTAGAGATGGGGTCTCACTCTTGTTCAGGCTGGTCTAACTTCTGAGCTCAAGCAATCCATCCAGCGTTCTAGGATTACAGGTATGAGCCACCGTGCCCAGTAACACTGGCTTATTATCTATGGGTCCAAATGATAGTGTTTATAAAATTAAACATCTTTCTCGACTTTATTAGCCACCTATAGGCCCCTTGTACAGTTTTCTAAAATTTTTTTATTGATTTGTAGGAGCTCTTATGATATGAGCAACAATAATCATCTGTCTAACCTACAGACACAGATATTTTAATCTTACACTTTTGTTTGATACTTTACAAAACTTTTATAAACAAAAGTATTAACCTCTTCCTTTATCACATCTATATTTTGCAAAAGTCTAAGAAAGGGCTTCTCTTTAGAAGTTACTGATTGTAAGGTAGCATCTGTGGCTCAGTTGGTAGGGTGCCAGCCCCATATACCGAGGGTGGCGGGTTTGAACCCGGCCCCCAGCCAAACTGCAACAAAAAATAGTCGGTCATCGTGGCGTGGCGGGTGCCTGCAGTCCCAGCTACTTAGGAGGCTGAGGCAAGAGAATCACCTAAGCCCAGGAGTTGCAGGAGTTGGAGGTTGCTGTGAGCTGTGACACCACATACTCTACCAAGGTTGATAAAGTCAGGCTCTGTCTCTTTAAAAAAAAAAAAAAAGTTACTGATTGTATATTGATTAGCAAGGTATGTATTGGTCTTTATATTAGGTTGAACCAAATTACCATAAAATGGCTGAATATAGGCAATTCCATATTTCAACTCTATGCCCAAATATCTAAGGGAATTCTTTTTTTTTTTTTTTTTGCAGTTTTTGGCCGGGTTTGGGTTTGAACCCTCCACTTCTGGCATATGGGGCTGGCGTCCTACCCATTTGAGTCACAGGCACTGTCCGGGAATTCTCTTTTAAAAGTGTTTCTTTTTATATTGTTAGATTCTATATGCTAAAAATCATACTTTTTTATATACGTAATATACAGACAGACATACAGTACATAAAAAGTATAAAGAGTATGTCTGGGGTATTAAAATTTCATAGGGGAGTAATTAGGAGAAAAATGTCTAAAAAGGTTCCTTGGGGGTAAGGGAAGTGATAATAAAAAATAAGGTTGAAAAACACTGCTCCACAGGGCCGTCTCTGTCAGTTTGCAATCAGAATTATAGAAGCTTAAATGACTGGGGTAAAAAACCTTTTCAGTATGTTCAGGCAAAGGCAAACAGCATTTTGACAGGAGAGGGACCGGCTTGACAGGCCCCATGGTAGAGAAGTGCGGGGCGAGGAACTCCAGCAGTTCCTCTTGTAGGAGGGCAGGGTGCATGCTGGGGAAACGAAACTGGAACAAAGGGAGGGGCTGGAGAGGGAAGGCTGCAGGGCTACTCTGAGGAGCTGCATCCTGGACATCATTACTCCCAGGGTCAAAGGTGAATCACTCTGGGCTCAGGTGCTGCTGGACAGTAAGCACTGAACAGCCACTGGACCATGGGATGCAGATTTGGCGGGGAGCCAAGTGAGAGACATACAGCCAAGGAGACAACCTCCAGAAGCCAAAAGGGTGGTGTCAGGGCCTCCAAATCTCATTTTTCAGGAAGGAAGGAGTGTGGTGGGATGCCGAGGGGAGAAAGGACTCACGCATGAAACTTCGGGGGCCAGAGAAGTCACGAGGCAAGGGCGTCTGATCCCAGAGGCCATCCTCATCTGAGTCCCAGGCAGGGGAGACAGAAGAGCTTGGGGAGCAAGAGCGAGAGTGGCAGCTGGAGGAGGAGAAGGAGCAGAATGAGGAGTCGTCCTCATCCACCTGGTCAAACTTCCTCTTCAATAGCCCAGTCATGGTGGTGCAGGGGTGCTCTGGGGTCTGGGAACAGACAGCCTGGAATAGAAATGAGAAGATTCTAAGTGGCAGGCTGACAGCAGCAGCGGGCCCTTAGCCAGGTCTCTATTCCTCCCACTTACCCTCTAAGGTATCCCAGAACCCCTGCTCAGCCTTCCAGCCCTGCCTATGGTGCTCTGTGTGCAGGGAACATAGTCTCCAGGAAGCTCTTCTACACAAGACCCAGCACCTCCTTCCCTCTAAACTTAATGTACAAAATCCACAGCCTGGCGCTTTCAAACTCCCGTGACCTCTGCCCAAAGCCTTCCCAGGAAACCACCAAGCAAATTCCCCACCACCTCCTACAATCCACCCCCACACACACATACACACCAGCAAGGGCAGGAGGCAGACAGACCAACAGATGGACTGACAGACCTCAACCCAGCCTCACTCGTTCCCCGACAGGAATCCTGGGGGCTGACTCACTGGCTGGGTGATTCACACGGCTCGCATCTGTGTGCCTTTGTGTGTATGTGAGCATGTGAGGCCGTCTGCACACCCGACAGCCTGCACAGCCCTCATATGGTGGGTCTGCTTCCTCCTCCAGCACACCCACACAGACATGCTACCCTGCACACAGACAAGACCACAAGCCCTTGTTCTAGGGCCAGGCTGACCAGGCACTCTGGGGAACAGGTTGGCTTTGACACTGATCCACATTCCCAGACAGAGCCCCTCCCCTGCCAGCGATGGAGCTTCTCAGACTTTCCCTCAGAAACCCCCTCCCTATAGGAGAGAAATCCCTGCCTCCCAGCCTAACTGTGTGACCAGAGTTGTTCAGTGGATTTAATGTCCAGTGTCTCTTCTGTCTGTGACCTCCCAATGTGGAACACCCCCAGGAAACACCAGGGTGTCTCCCCTTTGAGGGTCTGAGCCCTCAGCATAAGTATAACCAGAGACTCCCCTGGCCAGAGTGGTTCATCTGGGTGGGAGGGCTTGAATGCCTCCCCTGAATGCCTCCACTAATAATAGCCCCTCCCAAGACCTGGGAACCCCCAGAGGATTCAATCCTAAGGGCTGAGTACAGCTACCTTGTCTCTGTTGCTTTGTCCTGCTGCACTCAGGGCTGGCCCCCAGGAGATCACCAGGAGGAAGGGGAAACGAAGCAAGGCCCCAGTGCTGGGGAACCCTCCCCCACCACCATCACAGGAAATGAGAGAGAACAGGAAAAACCAACCAGTAGGCTGTCTTGGTCTCTTCTTCTCAGGTGTCCCTTCTTAACACCCCTTCCCCTTCTCCCAAGCCTCTTATGATGTCTCTGAACCCCGAAAGGTATACCCGTCAATCTCTTAACTGGCTAAAATTCATTCAAGGGACAGCCTCCTCCACAGAGGCATGAGAGAAACAAGAAAATCTCCCTGGCCAATCCCTTACCCTGGGCCTGAGGGAAGAAGACTCACAGATGTTTCCGGGGCTTCTCAGTGGGTAGTTTCTCAGGCTTGGCACCCTCCTCCCAGGGTCAAACCACAAATAAAAACAACCCTGCTCCCAGCTGACCTGCAGGCCCTCTCAGGAGATGGGGGACTGGTGACCCAGAGGCAGACACACACACACACAGAACACACAGAAACACATATAGACAAACAACGCCCACATACCCTGTCCTCATCACAGTCCTGCCAGGAGACTCCATCCTTTCCCAAATTCCAAATGCTGTCTACGGGGTTCCAAATGCCATCACACACCCAAACCTGAGACCACCCCAGAGCTAATGGCTCCCTTGATATTTCTGCCTGGCTGTCCCTTAGAAACATAAAATTCTGCAGGCCCCAAATCGAACCCCTTGTCTGTTCCCCACCCCCCACCCTGTGCCATCTGTTCCTCTTCCTGTGTTCCCTATCTTAGTAACAGCACTGCCACCCACCCAGTTACTCAAGCCAGAAACCTGCATCATCCTCAACTGCCTACCCCCCTTCTCCATCTATACCCAGGCACCCAAGCCCGGAAGTTCACATAAATCCCTTTAATCCACACAAGGCCAGGCACAGGCTCAGTGGGCATCGTGGAGGTTGCCTGGCACGGCATTTAGAACTTCAGCTCTAGAACCAGGCTGCCTGCGCTTGAACCCTGGCTTGGCTATCAGCTGACTGAGTAATCGTGGGCAAGCTCCCTAACTTCTCTGCATCTCTAATTCTTTTTTTTTTGTAGAGACAGAATCTCTTATCACTCTTGGTAGAGTGCTGTGGCATCACAGCTCACAACCTCCAACTCCTGGGTTTAGGTGATTCTCTTGCCTCAGCCTCCCAAGTAGCTGGGACTACAGGCGCCCGCCACAATGCCCACCCAGCTATATTTTTTTTGTTGCAGTTTGGCCGAGGCTGAGTTTGAACCTGCCACCCTTGGTATATGGGGCTGATGCTCTACCCACAGAGCGACAGGCGCGGCCCTGCATCTCTAATTCTTTATCTTAAAGCCTTCTAGAGTTGGGAGGTTTACAAAAACCAATACATGTCAAGTTCTTAGAACAGTGATAAGTACTCAGTCAATGTGTTATCCTACACTGTAAAAAAGAATGAGCTCCTGGATACACACAACACAGATGAATCTCACATGCATCATGTTGAGTGAAAGCCAGACACAAAATGCATGTGAATGAAGCTTAAGCCAAGATCGGCTCAGCACCTGTAGCTCAAGCAGCTAAGGCACCAGCCACATACACCAGAGCTGGTGAGTTCGAATCCAGCCCGGGCCTGCCAAACAATGACAACCACATCCAAAAAATAGACTGAGTTGTGGCAGGCACCTGTAGTCCCAGCTACTTGGGAGGCTGAGGCAAGAGAATCACTTAAGCTCAGGAGTTGGAGGTTGCTGTGAGCAGTGATGCCATGGTCCTCTACCCAGGGCAACAGCTTGAGGTTCTGTCTCAAAAAAAAAAAAAAAAGAAAGAAAAGAAAAGCCAAGACCAATGGGTAACTCTAGTCAGAATAGTGGTTCCAAGAGGAGGGGCATACATCCCTGAGTCATGAGGGAATTTTCTGGGGGTGCTGGAAATGTTCCCTGTTGATCTGGTATCTCGTCTTTGTCCCTACAGCTGCGCGCTACTCTCCTGCTGCCCCCTATTCATTCTTTACCCTGGGGCCAGAATCATCTTCTTAAACCACATATCTACCTGCCACTCCCATTCTTAGAACTACTCCATAAGCTTCCCTCAGGGAATCCTGCCCTCAGGATCAAGTCCAGAATTCCAGCGGCTGAAGCAAGCCTGGCCCCGGTTTCCCCTCCAGCTTCATCATGCTGGACACTCCTTAACCCCCTCCCTATACTCCAGCTGAACTTGCAGTTAGTTACTAATGGCCACATCCCAGCTCACCTCCAGGCCTTTGCTCAAGATGGAATGACAGATTGAGATTCTATGGGGGGGAGGGGAGTCGGCTCGGCACCGTAGCTCATGGCAGTAGCCATATACATACAGGCTGGCAGGTTTGAACCTGGCCCAGGCCAGCTAAACAATGACAACTTTGGCTCGGCGCCTGTGGCTCAATCGGCTAAGGCGCCAGCCACGTACACCTAAGGTGGCGGGTTCGAATCCCCAGCCCGGGCCCTCCAAACAACAATGATGGCTGCAACCAAAAAAATGGCCGGGTGTTGTGGCGGGCGCCTGTGGTCCCAGCTACTTGGGAGGCGGAG
>CAUYQV010187782.1:0-36436 GCA_963574575.1 Galagoides demidoff
TCCAGCCTCTGCTGAAATGTCTTCTTCAGAGTTTCTTCCTTTCCAAGAGTCCTGTCACTTCCCAAATCTGGACCAGCACGGTGTTAAGGTTAGGGTGGCTCTCGCCTTCCAGGCTCTTGCATGGATGATCATGATGGTGGCCTCAGGACCTGCTCACCACTTTTCAGAGATCGCTGGCCTCAAGTTAGTCTTTTGTGGAAGTTCAGGTGGCGCTGCTGGTTTGGCTCCTCAGGGCCCGAGGTCAGGTCTCTTGCCACAGCCTCCCACTAGCTTCCCCTGGCCTCTTAGCCTCTGCCCTTTGCCCCTTCTCAGGTCACAAATTTGTAGAGACTTGATGACTGATGCTTTAACCTGATGCTTCAAGCTGTCCACCATCTGGTGCCTTCTAGCCCCATCCTCTGTGCTCCCTCCTTATGGCCAGTGGGCGAGAGCAACCCCGTGAGACCCTTCTCTGTGCTATGGCTCTTGCAGTCCCAGCTGGAAGCTCTTCGCCTCCTGGTCAAGCATTCCTCACCCTCCTTCAATCTCTAAGGTTACATCTTCTGAGAAACCTTTGGTCACCAGCTCTTCTGGCAGACAGCCCCTGTCCTCTGGGCACCTGGACTCCTTTAAGACTCAGCGTCACCTTCCCTGTTTTGTTGCTATTCCTGCATGCTCCTCCTTTTCCAGAGCATGAGTTCCGTGGGCCATGCCTTGCTGGTCTTTGCATCACCCAGGCTGTGTCATGGAGCTGGCATGGAGCCAGGTCTCAGTGAGAACGCATCCGATGAAACTGAACCCTGGCCCGTGGCCTTCTGGGATGTGTCAGGCCCAGTTTAGAGCCCTCCTTAGAGCTGAGACAATCAGAATGCACGCATGGTTACCTGTTTGCCTCTCTGCCTGCCAAAGTTTGGACACTTGACCCCTCCAAATCTCATGGTGAAATTGATCCTGAGTGTTGGAGGTGAAGCCTAATGGAAGGTACTTGGGTCATGTGATCTGACCTCTCATGACTGGCTGGTGCCATTCTCGAGGTGATGAGTGAGTTATTGTTCGATTTGTTTCTGCAAGCGCTGGTTGTTAAAAGGAGCCTGGCACTCCTCCCTCCCCATTTTCCTCCTGCTTCTTTTGCCACTTCCCTTTGCCTTCTGCCATGAGTGGTAGCTTCTTGAGGCCCTCATTAGAAGCAGGTGTTGGTGCCATGTTTCCTGAGCCAAATACAGTAAAACTTCTATAAGTTGGCCTCCTAAGGGACTGTAACAAACTAGTCAACATATGGAACTAGGCCTACTGTACTGATATGTACATGTCTTGTCTATGAAAAGTAGGTTGACTACTTTTGATGTTGTCAATATAGGAGGTGGAGATTCTATTGTGTAGATCAGAGATTTTCTTTTTTTTTAATTGTTAAATGATAGCTGTGTACATTAATGCTATCATGGGGTACAGTGTGGTGTTTTCACATACAATTTGAAATATTTTCATCAAACTGGTTAACATAACCTTCATGTCATTTTCTTAGTTATTATGTTAAGATATTTGTATGCTACTTTTAGAAAGATTCCTTTACCTTTGTAAGATAAACCATAGAGGTGATACCTTGAATCACCCTCCCTCCACCCATCTACTCTCCTCCTCTCCCCCTACCCCCTCCCCATATTCTTAGGCCATAATTAGGTTATAACTTTCATATGCAAGCTATAAATTAGTTTCGTAATAGGGCTGTGTACATTGGATAGTTTTTCTTCTATTCTTGAGATACTTTGCTAAGAAGAACATTTTCCAGCTCCATTCATGTAAACATGAAGGAGGTAAAGTCTCCATCTTTCTTTATGGCTGCATAGTATTCCATGCAAAGATATTTGTATCAGAATGTTTATTGCAGCCCAACTAATAATTGCTAGGTCATGGAAGAAGCCCAAGTGCCCATCGATCCATGAATGGATCAATAAATTTTGGTACATGTAGACCAGAGATTTTCAACCAATGGTGAGAGGCTCTTAGCTGTGCCGTGAAAATTTTTAAAGATTGTTAACTAAGTTATTTTCCAAAGACGTTCAAAGCACAGAAAGTCTATTCTTTCTTTTCACTCTTTTTTGGATTAATTAAGTGTGCCATGGAAGTTTAACTATAGGTTCAAGTGTGCTGGGAGATAAAAAAAAGGTTGAAAAACATAGGTGTAGATCTTTCTTTATCAATTACCCAGCCTCAGGTATTCCATTATAGCAACACAAATGGACTAAGACGCTCCTCAGAGGAACACATACATCAAATGTAGAAGTTCAAACTAAATAGCTTTGTCCACATTCTCCGTGGTTGAGAATTTGGGGTTGCAAAGTTGAGACCAGATTTAGAGCAGAATGTCTGCTGACACCATCATCTCCTCTGTCCTTGGGGCCATAATGAGGGCTCTCATTAAAACATACTTACCTTTCATCCCCAAAGATAGCCTGACCACCCTGATGGGAGAGAAAACTCTCCTTGGAAAAGGTGCATTGAATTTGGCATGACTTAGGCTGAACTCAGGGGAGCCAGATGAGTGTAGGGTGTGCCTGAGAGACAGCTAGGCCTGTCCTGCGAGGCAGATTCAGAGCTGGGAAGCAAGGACTGGGGCCCAAGTTCAAGGGGAAGCTGAATTTGAGAGCCCTGGGTCAATTCAGAAATGTAGATTTAGCCCAAATGTCTATCAGCTGAAAAATGGATAATAAATTGTGATCTATACATATATTAGAATATTATTCCATCATAAAAGGAATGGAGTACTGATAGATGCCAAAGTGCGGATGAACCTCAGAATATATATTTTTTTGAGACAGAGTCTCACTCTATCATCCAGGCTAGAGTGCAGTGGTGTCATCATAGCTCACAATAATCTCCAACTCCTGAGCTCAAGTGATCCTACTGCCTCAACTGCCTGAGTAGCTGGGACTACAAGTGTGCACTACCATACCTGGCTGATTTTTCTGTTTTCTTGGTAGAGACAGGCAGGGTTCTGCTCTTGCTCATGCTGGTCTCAAACTTCTGACCTCAAGCAATCCTCCCACTTTGGCCCCTCAAAGTACTAGGATTACAGGCATAAGCCACTGTGCCCACCTGAACCACAGAAATATTATGCTAAGTGAAAGATGGCAAATGCAGATTACATATGTTGTGTGATCCATTTGCATGAAGTGTGTGGATTAGATAAATCCATGGAGGTGGGGGGCGGCGGTGGTGCGGTAATTGCTTAATGGGTATGAGGTTTCCTCTGGTGTGATGGGAATAGTTTGGAACTAGACAGAGAAGTAGTGGTTGCAAAGCACTGTGAATATACTGAATGCCACTGAATTTTTAATTTGGAACGATTAAGTTTATATCATATAAATTTCACCTTCCTAAATTAAAAAACAAAGGCACAAATATGGGAATGTAGGTTTAGTCCTAGAACATCTGTGTAAATTCTGCCGGCTATTTTTCTTGTCATCCTGAGCTGTCCCGTGAGGCTGCCCACACATACGTGAGGGTGTCTGCCAGGGCCGCCACCCCACACATCTCTGCTGGTGTGATGATCCCTGTGGATGGGGCACAGAGGGCCCATGTCCTCCCTGGGGTGCCAGGGGCTCTTGGGCCGAGATAAGGATCTGCTGGAAGCTCTAGGCCAGCTTCCTCTGTCCGTGTCTTCTATCCCTATGGTCACAATGTGATTCATTTCCCTCCTTGCAGCTGCCAGCCAAGGCGACTGACCACTGCTAATTAAGACCTGGTTGGTGGAAAGATGGTCTCCCCCTCTGTAGCATTAGTCTCCAGCCCTGCTTGTCCTGTCTGTCTCCCAACACAGTGGTCATTGCCAGCACTCTGGAGATATAGTGGGCAAGGGGGGGGGAGAAGACCCTGGGTGATGACAGAAGGGACCCAAAGTCATTATTTTAATGGAGTCGTTGGCTGTGCTTCCAAATCTCCTTATCAATGTCATTAGAATTAATTTGATTGCATGCTCTCCCTCTCTCATCAAAAATGACTTTTCCCGTGCACATGGTACTCAAGGGGAAGGCAAGTTTCCGCGTATTGGGCTCTTTGAGGCAGTGATGGTGCTCAGACCAGGCTGCAGAAGCCTCCTGCTGGATATTGGCATTTCTTGCTCCCAGTGCGCTGAGGTGGGAGAGGATTGTGAAGGATCTCAAGTCTTTGTAGATTGGTATCTCCCTAAAGCAGCGGTTCCCAACCCTCCTAATGCCATGGCCCTTTAATACAGTTCCTGTGGGTCGTGACCCACAGGTTGAAAACTGCTACCCTAAAGAACTAAGTAATCCTGTGTCCTGCTCCCATGGGCCACAACAAAATTTAGGAACCATAGCCGTAAGGAATTTTGCTGCGCTCCCTCGAGCGGAATTCGTGGAATTCTCCACTCCGGCAGCTGACGCCCTTTTGCACCCAATCCAGGTCTCATAGGCCAGAAGCTTGTAAGGTGATTTACAAGGCCTGTGTGGTTCTACACCCTGTGGAGGGTGGAGGGAGTTATCTGCAAGTGTTGGACGAATTAAACCAGGGTTTTTCTTTTTTTTTTTTTATTGAATGGTAACTATGTACGTTAATGCACTTCTAGGGTACAGTGTGGGGTTTTCACATGCAATCCGAAATACTTCCATCAAACTGGTCAGCACAGCCTTCATGTCATTTTCTCAGTTATTGTTTTAAAATGTTCACATTCTACTCTTAGAAAGATTCACTTGTACCCCTGTAAGATAAACCTCAGAAGTGATCCCTCCAATCCCCCTCCCTCCACCCATTCCCCCCCTCCCTTCTCCCTCCTCCTCCCCATATTCTTAGGCTATTTGGTTATAGCTTTTATATAAAAGGTATAAATTAGTTTCATAATAGGGGTGTGTACATTGGATAAACCAGGGTTTTTCAATCTTTTTTTTATCTCATGGCACACTTGAACCTGTAGTTAAACTTCCAGGGCATACTTTAGTTATGTTGATAAAAAACAAAAAAGTAAACAAAAGAATATACTTTCTGCACTTTGAACTCCTTTTGAAAATAATTTAATGAATGATCTTTAAAATTTTTTGGCAGCACACCTAAGATCCCCTCAGGGCATACCCGCGTGCTGCGGGACACCTGTTGAAAATCACTGCCTCTAACTCTTTGCCAGAGGCCTGGCCCCAGAGAAGCTTCTGCCAATGGGATGAGAATGGCTTGGCACTAGCTGTTGCCCTCTCATGCGTGCGGCCCCCAGTGTTCTTGTCACTCTCTCCTTGGAGATGGCCTCACTGACACTATGAGGTAAGAGGGGAGCTTTGGGGGGGAGCTTTTTGGATTCTGGGGAAACACCCTTTTCCTCCCACAGATGCAGTCCTGGGTACCTGCACAGTCCGTACCACACTGCCTTTCAGAAAGGGCCCTGTGGACAGGGTCCTGGCGAGTTTGCTGACTGCCAGTTTGGGATCCAGCTGGTTGGAAACAAGGAGCATGTGGCAGCTGCAAGGAATGCTCCTATTAAGCCCTTTGGCTGCTGCCCTCTGGTCACTTGCCTGACCTGTTGGTCTTGGCAACATCTGAGGGACCCTGGGATCGATGCGGAGGGATGGTGCCACTCTAGCAGTCACCCTCTGGTTTAGGCATCTGGAGGATGCCTTTGAGATGGCCACTCTCTCTGCATTTCTGAAGGGCTCAGGTCCTTCCTGGTACCATGCACAGGTGGAAGAGGAGGCAGACCGTGTGTCTGTGGGGCAAACCGAATGGAGCTTAGGGGCAAGTTAGGAACTCGTGTTTGCACCTGCTTTGGCCCCTTTTTGGGCTGTGTGGCCTTGGCAGCCATGCTCCCCTCGTGAGCTGTATTAGTTGGTGAGGGCTGCCTAAAAAGTTCCCCAAATTAGGGAGTTTAGAGCCACAGTAATGAGTTATTTCACAGCTCTGAAGTCTGAAATCAAGGTGTTGGCAGGACCATGCTCTCTGAAACCTGCAGGAGAGGATCCTTCCTTTCTTATTTCAGCTTCTGGTAGCCCCAAGTGTCCTTGCCTTGTGACAGCACAAGTCCAGTCTCCCTACAACGTTCCCTGTGTCTCTTCACGTCATCTTCCCTTGGTTCATGTCTGTCTCTGTGTCCAAATTCCCCCTTTTAATTATTTATTTTTTTTGAGACAGAGTCTCAAGCTATCGCCCTGGGTAGAGTGCCGTGATGTCATAGCTCACAGCAACCTCCAGCTCTTGGGCTTAGGCGATTCTCTTGCCTCAGCCTCCCGAGTAGCTGGGACTACAGGCGCCCACCACAACGCCTGGCTATTTTTTGTTGCAGTTTGGCTGGGGCTGGATTCAAACCCACCACCCTCGGTATATGGGGCTGGTGCCCTACTCACTAAGCCACAGACACTGCCCCAAATTCCCCCTTTCTATAAGGACACCAGGTGTATTGGATGAGAACTGCCCGAATGAACTCATTTTACCTTGATTAGCTCTGTAAATACCCTATTTCCAAATAAAGTCTGAGATAGTGAGGGTCAGGACATCAAGATATCAATGTATCTTTATTAGGGAGAGGCAATTCGACCCATAACCTGGGCCTTGGTCTCCTTACCGGCAAAATGAAGGTTGACCTAGAGGTGAACCCTTCACGGACCTTCCACAAATCCATGCCACTTGCCGGAAACTCCCCCCCAGCCATGTAAGTGCCAATGTTAAGAAAAGAAAATCTACATTTCCAAGGAAAGGAAAAGATAGATTTCTCATTAGTAGTTGTTGAGCTGTAAGGATCCCCTAGGGAACAGATTAAAGTTGCAACCTTATGGTTCCACTCCCAGAGACCCCATCCCAGGGGATTGGGCAAGCTCCCCTACGGATGCTAAAGTGGGCGGTCCTCTGACGTCAGTTTAAGGAATGCTGCTGTAACTCTTGGTCCATGGTGTTCCCACCTGGGAGGTGGAGTGCGGACGCCTGGAGGAGGGGCTGGAGGGAGAACCACGCAGATATAGCATTTAGCACTTTGGACCCAGTGTCTCTGCTTCAATTACTGTCCCACATGGGGACAGCTGTGGCAGGCAGGCCAGGCTCCCCACATGCCTGCCACCAGGGTCTTCTCTCCAGTCCTGGGGAGAGAATTATGGCTCTGTGAAGGAGGCAGGGGCTGTGGGGAGAGGTGGGCAGCCCCATCACCTTAAGGCCTGTGACAAATACCTTTCATTATCACTGAGAGGAATATGTCACGTTTTTCAGTCCCAGATATCTTTTCTTAATTGGTGAGACGGGGCTGATTTATTTGTTAATTAACAGATGGAGCTGCATGCAATAATGTGGTTTGCTTTATTTATACTTGACAGGGGTGGGTTTCCAGAGAACCACCTGGGGATACAGGAACTGCCCCAAGGAGGGGTTGGGGTGATGGCTGTGATGGGAAGGTGTCATCCGTGAGGATGGGGGCCCTTATGGCAACACCTGTCCCCCCAGGTGGACCTCCTAAGCCTCCCCTGACCAGGAAATCAGTGCCACTTCCCCAAGGGGTTGGCAAGTTAGCTTGTTCAGGTTAAAAACCAAAGGCATTATTTATTAAAAAGCTCAGCGTATTCCTTCCCCCTTTTTTCCATCATTTCTTTAGTCCTGTCTTGCACAAGGTGTCAGGCACTGTGCTCTGTGCTGGGGAACTGGCAGGGAATGTCACAGACACAGCCCTTGTGTGCAGAGGTCAGCTGCTGTCTCCTATACAGAGGGACAGCTATGTGCGGGGTGTGAGAATCCGTGACCCTGGGTGCTCTGTAGTAACTTGGCATTAAGGCAGATGCGGCCACACCTACAAGACAGGCTTGTTGGGGAAATAGAGACACCCAGCACAGGTGCAGCATAATTGGGGGCCTGTCCCTTGAGGAGCTTCTTTGGAGGCAGAAGCTTGGGCCTGCTTGCAGGTACCTCATCTGAGATGCAGGCACTCCTAGGACGTACCTCATCCCTAGGTCCATGCTTCTTTTTTTTTTTTTTTTGTAGAGACGGAGTCTCACTATGTCACCCTCAGTAGAGTGCTATGGCGTCACAGCTCACAGCAACCTCCAACTCCTGGCCTTAGGCAATTCTCCTGCCTCAGTCTCTCAAGTAGCTGGGACTACAGGCACCCGCCACAATGCCTGGCTATTTTTTGGTGCAGTTTGGCTGGGGTTGGGTTCGAATCTACCACCCTCAGTATATGGGGCTGGAACCCTACCCACTGAGCCACAGGTACCACCCAGGTCCATGCTTCCAAGGTCCTTTGATACTTTTTAAAAGACTGGCTGAGGGTGGTGCCTATGGCTCAGTGAGTAGGGCACCGGCCCCATATACTGAGGGTGGAGGGTTCTACCCCGGCCCCCACCAATTTGCTACCAAAACGTAGCCTGGTTTTGTAGCGGACATCTATAGTCTGAGGCAAGAGAATCACTTAAGCCCCGGAGTTGGAGGTTGCTGTGAGCTATGCGATGGCAAAGCACTCTACCAAGGGTGATATAGCGAGACTCTGTCTCTACAAAAAAAATAAATAAATAAAAAATAAAACACTGGCCAAGATGGCCGTGTCTGGGGTGCATCTCCAATTCTAGTCCGTGCCTACATATTTTAGAGTTATAATTTCTAATTTAAAGTGTTTGTTGGTTTTCCAATTTCATCGTGCTCTAGCACATTTAATTCTCGTAACCAGCCTAGGAGGGAGGGCCTGTAATTACCCTCATTGTACGGATGAGATGTGGGAAGTAGGAAGCAATGAAGGCCTCCAAGGTCTCCCCGTTGGTGAAGGGCAGAGCTGGGGTCGCTTCTAGAGCTGGTGTCTGTAACCACCTCCATCATCCTCCCCCCAGTGTGGTGTCAGCCTTGTCCCCGGCCACATCCATGTCTACTCCCAGGTCGAACTCCATCTTCTCTCTTGCACGTGCCGCTCACACCTCTGTCAATGTCAGGACACAGTTTCGGCTCTCAGGGGAGTACACTAGGGTGGCCCCTTCTACTTGTGTACTCCTTTCTGCTCTTTCTTTACCACTCTTGCTTTTCTCTGTATGAGAGGTATACCAGTTCTCAGGCTGAATGAAGCAGAACAACTTCCCCCAGAAAAAAGCCATTGCAGGCAGGTAGCATCACGGCCATGGAGACAGACTACCTGGGCTCACAGTCCTGCTCTGCTGAGTAGCAGGTGTGCAACCCTTGGAAAGTTACTTGGTCTCTTCAGGCCTCAGTTTCTTCCTGGATTAAATAGGAATAGTAGTTTTACCTGTCTTATGGTTATTGTGGGGAGTGCGTCAATGCATGTAAAGTGGGCATCACAGCTGTGGGCTGAGTGAGCTGTGAATGAATGGTGATTATGACGGTGATGGTATTGACGAAAGATAATGGACATGATGCAGATGATGTCGGGGAAGAAGGAGGCGGCGGAGGGCAGGAGGAAGAGGAGAATGAAAAAATGTCAGGCTTGGTTTAAAGACCCCTGTGAACGTCCTTACCTCCAACTTTGGGGAGAATGTGCTCGTCTTTCCGGCCCAGAGTTGGCCAGAGGAAGCATTCCTTTGGAGCAATTTCAGTCTCCATCTTGTGGGGATCAAACCCTGACTGTAGCACGCCCCCTGCGCTGGAGGGAGCCCCTTGGCGATGAGCCATTCACACAGAGTTGTAGGACCCGCTTCTGCTCGGGAGTGCCAGCTTCCTCCGTCTCTGCAACTCTTCGGAGCTCTTTGCTTCAGTCTATGAAAACAGATGGTGTAAGTAATTAGAAAGCCAAACAGCTTTACTAAGACCCCAAAGAAGGGAGCAGTTTCTGCCAAGCATTCATAATCGCTGCCATTGTGCTCCAATTAGGTGTCAGACCTGTTGCATACCAGCCAGCATAAACCTGTTAAAGGGAGACCCTGTTCCTTCGTGCTCAGTATTCTATGAAGGGATCCCCATTTCACTCAGGAAGAAAACCAAAGGTTTCCAGGGCCCTCCAAGGCCCTGTGGGATCTGACCTCCTATTTGTCCTTGGACTCATCTCCTGTTGCTCTTTCCCCATTTCCTGCTGCTCCAGCCACTCCAGCCTTCTCTGTACTGCAGAGGTATCAGGCACACTCTTGCCCCAGGGCCTTTGCACTGGCTGTTCCTCTGCCCAGAACGCTCTTCCTCCAGATATTCCCATAGCTCACTCCTCCTTCAAATGTCTTCATTTGAAATTTTAAATCCTTCTCCATCTTTTTACTCTATCTGCCCCATTTCCCCATTAAAAAACATTTACCTTCTGCTCCAATAAATAATTATCTATTATGTTTCATCTGTTTTCTCAATTAGAATATAAACTCTATGAAGGCCTAGGTTTTTGGGCTGTCTTAACAATGTAGTTCCAGGGCTTAGACCAGTGGACATCTCAGGAAACACTTACTAATGGATAAACAAGTGTTGTGTGTATATTCTTACTTAAAATGGCGTAAAGCAAACTTATAAGGTACGTACTATTATTACCCTCATATTACAGATAAAGAAACTAAGACCCACTGAAATTAAGCAACTTTTTTAAGGCTACACAGTTAATATTGGTGAAGCTGGTTTTAGAAACTAGTACTGCTTTAGGGCTATGCTGGTATTAATTATATTACATTGTTTTAGCTATCATGTTCCATCATCCATCCCTCTATCCATCCCTCCATCCATCCACCCATCCATCCATCTTCCATTCATCTCTCCTTCATTCTCCTATCCATCCAATTTTCCACTGTCTATCCTCCTTTTCAGTCTCCCTTTCTCTAGTAAAATCTATTTTGTACCAGGAACATAACAAGGTCTCAGGATCCAGAGAAGACACGATATATAACTGAATGATCATTACCTTCAAGAGCTCACAAAACAGGAGGGCAGGCCTCTAAGGGTTGACGTTCAGATCTGTAGGAAAGATGGTTGGTTCTAAGCATGACTAAACTGGAAACCACACGTGATTTTCTCTGAATTCTGGCATATAGTAATATGAAGGTCACTCTGCTTTCATTTTGCCCACACATGACAATATCCACCAACTCTGTGCAAAAATCTCTACATTGGAAGGCAGAAAGCTCATGTGGTGCCTGACACTGGGTTGGTCTCCCGAGAGCTCCTGGTGGAAATTATATGCAGTGGGGGATGCTTGAAACTGGAGATGATCATCGTGCTGCTGCTTTAGAAAAAGACAGCCCCAGCTGAAAAATCACAAGGAAGAGACGTAATCAAATTGTTTTTCTATTTATGTGCAGTCCCTAAGGCTGAAGGTTAGTTTTTTCAAATCTGGATCAGTGAAGTGTCTCTATGAAGGGAAAATGGAACCTGGTTTCTCGGTATGAGATGCAAATTGGGGGAGATTTTTTTCAATTAGTGAAATGTAAACACAATTTCATTTGTTGCTAATATTGTCATCGTTTCTTCTAGCAATAATAGTAATATTTATTGAACATGAATACTGCGCCAGACCCATGCTAAGTGATTTACATACATTATTTATTTAATGATCGCAATAGCCCCAATGAGTAGGTAACAGTAAAGCTACAGGTATTTACTATAGAAGGAAACAGAGGTGGAGAGATTAGTTAAATAGCACGCTAAATCTATCTCAGTGCCTGGAATATAATGGGTGCTCAGCGTTAGTCCCCTTCTTGGCTACTCTAAATACAACGCTATGACTGTAGAAGCTTTGAACTTTCCTAGACACACCTGGAGTCCATTAGTATTTGCTGCCTATACCCCCTCATGGGTTAATGAGTTTTATAAGCTGACAACCAGCTGTGCAAAGCAGTAGTTCTTCCTTTCATTTGTTTTAAACTACCTATTTCAGCCTTCAAGTGGCGCCTCTGTAGATCCAGTGATTCAGGAGCTGATGAGCACATTCATGCTTCTCTCTGATAGCCTTTAATCTCACAGCCATTTGTTGTGCACCTGCTATGTGCCAGGCGTTGTGCTTCTCTCTATGGCTACGAAGAAGAAATCTTCCCTGACCCAAAGAAGCTCTTCCTTGAAAGACTTTGATTGCTGGCCTCAGTAATATAGTTGTAAGGAAAATGGACTCTGGAACCAAGTGAGCAGGGGCGATAGATCTAAGCGCACAGGTTGCGCACTGCACAACTCCAGGTGGCCCCATCCACAGGGAGTGCAGCTGTGCACGGTGGCGTTGTGCAGTATACAACTTGCACATTGACATGTGGTGACCTCGTAGCTGTGGGGTGGGAGGGGGGATAGGGGTCACGGACAAGTTATTAATATTTGCTTTAAACTTCTTTTTCTTTAAATGTAATATGGTAATCCTACTACCTTGCTCGCAGAGTTGCCTTGAGGATTAAATGAGATCATGCATGCCGAGAGAAGATTACAGTGGCTGGCGCATGGGAGCTGCTCAGTAAATAGGAGCCTTTATCATCTTGTCTTTGCAGATTCAAGAGTGTGCTTTGCTGTGCAGTGAGCTCTAAACAGGTCTGATCTTATCTGGGAAGGCTCAGGCCCGTCTGAGAACATGCACGTGGCTTATTGAGACCCTGGCACTAATCAATAGAACTAGTGTTCTCAAATGCTGCTGGAAGGTTAGAAACCTCCTCTGAGATCTTGATGGACAGAGCTGCACAGAGCTCTCCCCATCTCTTTCTTACAAAGATCAGATAACATAATCATAAAAATTCTTTATTAGTAGTATTTCATCAATGTTTGATGCTTCTGGTTTGCCAATAGCTTGGAACATCCTCCTTCGATTTGAGTGATTTGTACGGATTTTTGGTAAATCCTCCTAAGGCAGAGGCCGGAAAATGCACCGCCAGACTCCCTTGCAGCTGAGGCCTGGCTTGTGGCTGACGTCTGGCCAATCACACTCACGCTAAGAGGCTTATTCAGAGGGTGGACAGTGTGTGGAGGCTGCCAGGCACAGGGGGATCAGTCCCCTGGCTAGGGCAAGGGAAGAGGAGTTTAGTTTTCTGAGGCAGCTGTGGCAGCTTCTCACATTCAGTCCTGGGCATCACAGGAGGCAGACAGAGGGGGTATTTTCACAGAAGAGCATCCCTAATGAGATTAGACGTGAATACTGAGTGTGTGGCTTTGGATGTCCGCTCCTATATCCTTTAATAAATATGTTTTTCTTACAAGAACTAGCCAGAGGAGATAGATGATTTATATCTAAGAAGAGTGGCTGTTACTGTAGTAATGATAATAATAATATTTATAATGAAAGTCCGTGCTACTCTGCATCACCTATGGCAAATGCAATTGGGGATTCCAGAACCCCTGATGCTCCTGAAAGCTTGTCCACCACCCACCCACCCCCTTTCCTCCCACACGCACAGTCTCACTACCACACTTGCTCCCTGGTTTGTGTCGCTCACATGGAAAGCCTCGGACTCCTGGGCCACCCATAATGTGCAGCTCAGCTCCCCTGTAGACTGCATTTCCCAACCCTCCCCCACCCTTGCTCTTGCCTGGCACTCATGGTTCACCAGCAGCAGCCCTCTCCCCATTTCCTCATTCTCTTCTCTGGACAGTCCCTGTTGTAACCTGAGGATACCAGTTCTAAGGGAGCTCCTTTATTTGGTGGCCTTTTTTCCCCTCTCACCACCATCAAACCCGTGACCCACAGGTGGCCTAGAAGCCACCCTACCCTCTCATTGCTGCTTCCATATCTCTTTAAGAACCCCCAGAACTGGGGGTTCATGTCATCAGCAGGTGTGGTTACCTAATGAGCCCTGGTGGATTCCTCTCGTTCCTTCAAGACCGCTCTGACTTAGTGTCCCTGTCTCCTGGGCAACCTCTCTCATCACTCTTGGTGATTTCAATAATCCCTGATCCCAGATCTCTCAGTCTCTGACCTCCTCCAACATTCTCATCTCCAACCTGCCCTAGACCTTGTCATTGCTGGTAACTGCCCTCTCTCTATGCATATTGAGAGACTCCCCTCTCTGACCCCCACTTTTATCCTCTGGCTCACAGGCTCTAGTGCCCTGATTCCAGTAATCCCTCCCTCTACCCAAAGGTGCAATCCCTTCCTCCAACCCCCCTCTCACTCCTGCCTTTTATCCTCTTCCAGCTTCAATTCCACAGTCCATCACTGTAACCACTCTTTTGCACACCTCTCAGCTTTCTTTGTATGTGAGGGGCAACCCCCCCCCCCATAAAGCCCAACCCTCTGTTGACTTGAGCTTTCACATGCTGATCTGAGGATCTCACCTCAGCCCAGGCAGGCCCTGAGGCTGCAGCCACCCTCTTGTATGTCCCACCTTCTGATTCTCCCACCCTCCTTCTCTGTGACTGCCATTGTCAAGGTCACAGACAGCTCTGAGCTGCTTAATCAAGTGGTCAATTCTTTGTCTTCCTCTGACTTGACTCCTAGCTGATGTTGGGAGGAGCCAATGGACTCTTATCCTCCCCAAACGTTTTCTTTCTTTCTCACTCACCTTTCAGAACTCCTCCTCTCCTAGTTTTCTTCTTTCCTCACCAACTGCTTTCAGGTCCCTATCCTCCGAATGGAGGAGTGCCCAAGGGCTCAATCCTTGGACCTCTTTCCAAATGATCTCACCTGGTCCTTGGCCGTAAGTGTCCCATAGATAGATGACCCTGCAGTGTGCATCTCCAGCCCAGTCCTCTTCCCTGACTCCAGACTCACACCCACTGTTACTGACATCTCCACCAGGTGTCTAAACATGAAGACTGATCCTGCTTCCCAGCCTAGTGAATTAGTTTTCTAGGGCTGCTATAACAAAGTGTTACAAATTGAGCAATTTAAACAACAGAAATCTATTGTCTCATAGTTCTGGAGGCTAAAAGATCAAGGTATCAGTTTGGGGTTCTCCCTTTGAAGGCCCCAGTCTAGGCCCCTCCCAGGGCTTCTGGTAGTTCCTCCACTTGTGCCAGCATCACGCACAATCCCTGTGTGCGTGTCTCTGTGCCCAAACGTCCCATTTATTTTTTGCAGTTTTTGGCCAGGGCCAGTTTTGAACCCCCGACCTCTAGTATATGGGGCCAGCACCCTACTCCTTGAGCCACAGGCGCTGCCCTCAAATGTCCCATTTTTAAAAGGACATCAGTCACATGTCCTCCTTTTAACTTGACTATATCTCTGCAAAGACCCCATTTCCAAGTAAGGTCATATCTCAAGTGGTGGGGGTTAGGACTTCAGCATGTCTTTTTGGGGGGACACAACTCCATGCATAACACGTGCTCCTCCCACTTGATCCCATTTTGGTAAAGGGCAACTCCAATCTTCCAGCTGATCAGGTCAAATCCTTGTGGTTATCAGTGACTCTTCATTTTCTTGCACACTAATATCCAATCTACCAACATACCCTCTTGGTTCTGCCTCCAAAATATATTCAGAATCGAAACAGATCTCATCATCCCTACAGTGACCTCCCTGGTCCAAGTCACTCTCCCTCATCATCTGAATGAATTGGTGGCAACAGCTTCTAAACAGTCTCCCTGCCTCTGCTATTGCCTCCTGTAGCAGCCAGAGTGGCCCTTTGTTAGATAACGTTACTGTGCTGCTCAGAATCCTTCCATGGTTCCCCACTCATGCAGGGCATGCAGAGTGCGGGTGCAAGTTGTTACATAGCACATGGCTGGGCTTTACTTCTCTGGACTCATCTCTTACTACTCCTTTCTCCTCCCTCTGTTCCCTTCACTCTGGCCTCCCTGCTGGCTCAGCCTCAGGGCCTTTGCACTTGCTTTCCCCACTGCATAAAACGCTCTTTCCTACAATCAGTGCTCGGCTTACCCTCTACTTCCTTAGACCTTTGTCCAAGTCACCTTCTCTATCAGGTATTCTTTGGACCAACAAATGTTACATTGCAGCCTTTCCACCATTGCCCCTCCCATTTTATTTCCTCTATTCCATTAAGCTGCATCTGATGAACTGTGTATTTTATTATACTTGTTTGTTTCTTGTCTGTCTCTGCCACCCTCCTTGGGGACAGGAATATTTCTTTGTTTTGCTCACTGTTCTATCTCCAGGTCTAGATCAGCCTGATACAGGGTAGTTGATCCCGAAATATTTGCACAAGGAATTGATTGAATTAATACCAACAATTATAATAATGGTGAACTGAGAGCAATTAGCAACTTTCAAAGTATGGTTGTCATTCAATTTATCCTTCTGGGAGCCTGGAGAAGTAGACCTCATTGTCATTTTGCAAATGAAGAAACTGAGGCTTCATGTGATTTTGTGATGGGTCCCAGGTCATGTTGCTTGTAATAAAGCAAGGCTTGAACTTGGAGTCATACCATCCAGGTTCAAATGCACACACTGCCTCTTTCTATTTTTTTTATTAAATCATAACAGTGTACATTAATACTATCATGGGGTATACTGTACTGTTTCTGTATACAATTTGAAATACTGTCATCCAACTGGTTAACATAGCCTTCATGTCTTTTTCTTAGTTATTGTGTTATGACATTTATATTCTACATTTAGAGAGATTCACATGTACCCTTAGAGGATGAGCCATAGGCATGATCCCACCAATCACCCTCCCTCCACCCCCTTCCTCTCTCCCCTCCCCTCCCTCTCTCCATGTTTCTGGGCTAAAATTGGGTTATAGCTTTCCTATGAAAGCTATAAATTAGTTTCATAGCTGAGTACATTGGATACTTTTTCTTCCATTCTTGAGATACTTGGCTAAGAAGAATATTTTCCCGTTCCATCTATGTAAACATGAAGGAGGTAAAGTCTCCATCTTTCTTAATGGCTGCATAGTATTCCATGGTGTACATATACCACAATTTATTGATCCATTTGTGGGTTGATGGCCACTTGGGCTTCTTCCATGACCTAGCAATTGTGAATTAGGCTGCAATAAACATTCTGGTACAAATATCTTTGTTGTAGTGTGATTTTTGGTCTTCTGGATATATACCTAGTAGAGGAATTATAGAATCAAATGGCAGGTCTATTTTTAGTTCTCTAAGTGTTCTCCAGACGTCTTTCCAAAAGGAACGTATTAGTTTGCCATCCCACCAGCAGCATAGAAGTGTTCCCTTTTCTCCACAACCATGCCAGCATCTGTGGTTTTGGGATTTTGTGATATGGGCTAATCTTACTGGGGTTAGATGATATCTCAAAGTAGTTTTGATTTGCATTTCTCCGATGATTAAGGATGGTGAGCATTTTTTTCATATATCTGTAGGCCATGTGCCTGTCTTATTCAGAGAAGTTTCTCTTTAGGTCTCTTGCCCACCCTGAGATGGGATCACTTGTTCTCTTCTTGCTAATATGTTTGAGTTCTCTGTGGATTCTGGTTATTAAACCTTTGTTGGAGACATAACCTGTAAATATCTTCTCCTATTCTGAGGGCTATCTACTTGCTTTACTTACTGTGCTTTTGGCTGTGCAGAAGCTTTTTAATTTGATCAGGTCCCAGTAGTGTATTTTTGATGTTGCTTCAATTGCCCGGGAGGTCCTCTTCATAAAAATTTCACCCAGGCTGACTATCTTCAAGTCCCTACTAAATTTTCTATTTTTAGTAGAGATTAGGTCTTGCTTTAGTTCAGCCTGGCTTCAAACTCCTGACCTTGAGCAAGCCTTCTGCCTCAGCCTCCAGAGTGTTAGGATTACAGGTATGAACCCCTGCAACCAGCCTCTATATGTGTACTTACTATTACCAGTGAGTTGTATACCTTCAGAAGAATTCTTATTGTTCACTAATGTCCTTTTCTTTAATATTAGAGAATCCTTTTTAGCATTTTTTTTTGAGGCAGAGTCTCACTATATTGCCCTCAGAAAAGTGCCATGGCATCATAGCTCACAGCAGTCTCAAGCTCTTGAGCTTAAGCAATTCTCTTGCCTTGGCCTCCCGAGTAGCTGGGACTACAGGCAGGTGCCCACTACAATGCCTTGCTATTTTTGTTTTTTGGTTGCAGTTGTCATTGTTGTTTAGCAGGCCCAACCATGCTGAAACCCACCAGCCTTGGTGTATGTGGCTGGCGCCCTACTCACTGAGCAACCAGATGTATTGGAGCTCCTTTATATGTTGTTTTTTCCTTTTTTTTCTTGCTTCCTTAGGATTTTTTCTTTATCTGTGACCTTTGGGAGCTTGATTAATAAATGTCCTGAAATGAACCTTGTTTGGGTTAATTCTATCTGTTGCTCTACATATATGACCTTCTTATACCTGAATATTGATGTCTTTCTCTAGGTTTAAAACGTTCTCCATTGTTATTTCTTTGAATGCTTTTCTGAGGCCATTTTCTAGATCTAGTAGGCACGCTTCATTCATTTTTTTTTTAAATTAAATCATAGCTGTGTACATTAATGCAATCATGAGGTACAATTGCTGGTTTTATATATAATTTGAAATATTTTCATCAAACTGGTTAACATAGCCTTCATGGCATTTTCTTAGTTATTGTGTTAAGACATTTATACTCTACATTTAGTAAATTTCACACGTACCCTTGTAAGATGCACCGTAAGTGTGGTCCCACTGATTACTCTCCTTCCACCCATCCTCCCCGTCCCCTCCCACTCCCCTTTTCCCTTCTTCTTGGGTTATAATTGGGTTATAGCTTTCTTACAAAAGCTATAAATTGGTTCCATAGTAGGGCTGAGTACATTGGATGCTTTTTCTTCCAAAGTATTCTGAGATACTTTGCTAAGAAGAATATGTTCCAGCTCCATCCATGTAAACATGAAAGAGGTAAAGTCTCCATCTTTCTTTAAGGCTGCCTAACATTCCATGGTGTACATATACCACAATTTATTGATCCATTCATGGGTCCATGGGCACTTGCGCTTAGCAATTATGTATTGGATTGACTGCCATGACTTAGCAATAATGAATTGGGCTGCAATAAACATTCTGGTACAAATATCTTTGTTATAATGTGATTTTTAGTCTTCTGGATATATATCTAGTAGAGGAATTGTAGAATCGAATGGCAGGTCTATTTTTAGATCCCTAAGTGATCTCCAAACATCTTTCCAAAAGGAATGTATTAGTTTGCATTCCTACTGGCAGTGTAGAGGTGTTCCCTTTTTTCCACATACACTCCAGCATCTTGGTTTTGGGATTTTGTGATGTGGGCTAATCTTACTGGTGTTAGATGATATCTCAAAATAGTTTTGATTTGCATTTCTCTGATGATTAAGGATGATGAACATTTTTTTCATATATCTGTAGGCCGTGTGCCTGTCTTCTTTTGAATTTCTAAAGCTTTTTCTGCATCAATTGAGAGAATCATATAGTCTTTGTTTTTTAATTTGTTTATGTGATAAATTATATTTATAGATTTATGTATATTGAACCAGTCTTGAGACCCTGGGATAAAACCCACTTCGTCATGGTGTATAATTTGTTTGATGTGTTGCTGGATTCTGTTTGCTAGGATCTTGTTGAATGTTTTTGCATCAATATTCATTAGTAATATTGGTCTATAATTTTCTTTTCTTGTTGGGTCTTTTCCTGGTTTGGAGATCAAGGTGATGTTTGCTTCATAGAATGTGTTGGGTAGTATTCCTTCTTTTTCTATATTTTGGAAAAGGTTGAGTAATATAGGTACTAGTTCCTCTTTAATGGTTTGGTAGAATTCTGATGTGAAGCCATCTGGTCCTGGGCTTTTCTTTTTAGGGAGATTTCATATAGTTGTTGCTATTTCAGAACTTGATATAGGCCTGTTCAACATTTCCACTTCATTCTGGCTAAGTCTAGGAAGGTGGAGTGCTTCCAAGTATTGGTCAACTTCCTTCATATTTTCATATTTCTGAGAATAGAATTTCTTGTAATATTCATTAAGGATTTTTTGAATTTCTAAGGAGTCTGTTGTTATTTTGTCTTTACCATTTCTGATTGATGGAATTAGAGATTTTACTCTTTTTTTCCTGGTTAGGTTGGCCAAAGGTTTGTCTATTTTATTGGCCTTTTCAAAAAACCAACTTTTTGATTTATTTATCTGTTGTATAATCCTTTTGTTTTCAATTTCATTTAATTCTGCTCTAATTTTGGTTATTTCTTTACTTTTGCTGGGTTTGGGATTGGAATGGTCTTCCTTTTCCAATTGCTTGAGATGTCTCATTAAGTTGTTAACTTTCTCTCTTTCCATTCTCTTGAGGAAGCTTGAGTGCTATAAATTTCCCCCTTAGGACTGCCTTTGCAGTATCCCGGAGGTTCTGATGATTCGTGTCTTCATTATCATTTTTTTCAAAAATTTGGTAGTTTCCTTCTTAATCTTCTCTATGACCCAGCTATTATTCAACATAAGGTTATTTAGTTTCCATGTTTTTGTATGAGTATGCAGAATCTTGTTGTTATTGAGTTCAACTTTTATTCCATGATGGTCTGAGAAGGTACAAGGAATAATTTCTATTCTTTTAAATTTGCCGAGGTTAGACTTGTGACCTAAGATGTAATCAATTTTGGAGGATGTTCTGTGGACTAATGAGAAGAATGTGTATTCAGTTTTGTTAGGATGAAATGTTCTGTAGATGTCTGTTAAATCCAACTGTTGAATGGTTAAGTTTAAGTCTAAAATTTCTTTGCAGGCAGTACCTGTGGCTCAAAGGAGTAGGGTGCTGGCCCCAGATGCCAGAGATGGTGGGCCCAAATCCAGCCCCAGGCAGAAACTGCAAAAAAAATTTTTTTCTTTGCAGATATCTGGCCTGAGTTTTTGTATTCAGTCAGCCAACCTATCCCTCATTAGAGGATAATTTAAGCCATTCACATTAATTTTAAATATTGATAACCTGGTAGAATTTGGGGTATCAAGTTTTTTGAAAGTTCAGTGGACATTTTTAATCCTTTTGCCACTGTGGAAGTTGGACTTTGATCAAAAGTTTCCAAATGAGTTTACTTTTGTGGTGGAGTATTGTGCTGGTCATTATGGAGGATGGGTCTGAGAATATCCTGGAGAGCTGTTTTAGTTATGGCAAATTTCTTCAACATGTGAATGTCATTAAAGTATTTAATTTCTCCATCATAAATGAAACTCAGTTTTGCTGGATACAGGATTCTGGGTTGAAAGTTATTTTGTTTTAGGAGACTAAAAGTTGATGACCACCCTCTTCTAGCTTGAAAGTTTTTGGCAGAGAGATCTACAGTCATTCTAATATTCTTCCCCTTGTAGGTTATGGTTTTCTTATGTCTGGCTGCTTGCAGAATTTTCTCCTTCATTTTAAGTTTGGAAAAGTTAATTATAATGTGTCTAGGAGATGTATTATTTGGGTTGAGTAATGCTACAGTTCTGAAACTGTCTGCTATCTGAATTTCAAAATCTCTTGGCATGTCTGGGAAGTTCTTCTTCACTATCTCATGAAGTAGAGCATCTGTGACTTTCGAAGCCACCTGTCACCTTCAGGAATTCCTTTAAGACGAATATTAGTTTCCTTCAAATTATCCCAGAGCTCTCTGAGAGAATGATCCATTTTTACTCTCCACTTCCCTTCCTCTTTGGGCGTTTGTGAGCCCTATTGTTCCTGCCTTTGCCGCTGCTTCTCTGTGCTGTGGGGTACCGCCTTTACCTCTTCTGTATGGTTCCCTCAGTTCACCATCTTCTCCAGATGCAACAGAATCAGCACAGACCAGCAACAGCCTATGCCTTATCCACACCCCTCAAGAAAAGGCCCCAAAATCTGAACTCCATAGGGGAAAGGCTTCCAGACCTTGGGATGAGAGTGGAGGGGAGTGCTGGCAGTTCAGAATTGCAGATAGAGAGTATGTACAGTTTTATACAGTTTTATGCCTGGTGGGAGAGTGCCATGGCACACTAGTAAGTCCTCTCTAGGGAAGGAGTTCTGGTTTTAGAGGGTCTCTCCCCTGGGATAAAATATGAGGGGATCTGAACTCTGCCTTCTTGTTTGTATGAAGTATACTTTGAACTGTTCTCATGGGGGAGGGGACTCCCATCCATTTGGCAATGGATTATGTACCTATTGTTTGTTTCCTTGGGGTTGCAGCTTGCCCCAGCAGGTTGATGTGTGTTCTTCAACCTTCTCTCTTGGCTCAGATCCAAAACATCAGATACTTGCTAAACTCCTGTCCTTTAACTCTCCTTCTGGATGGGAGCCTCAGTTGGCCATCTTGCCTCTGCCCTTTCAGCCTGCTTCATTCTTATTTATTTTTTGTCCTTTTTTCTTTTCTGATGGTATATTTTTAAGTAGCCTGTCTTCAAGCTCACTAATTCTTTCTTCTGCATAGTCAATTCTGCTGTTGAGTCTGATGCATTTCTAAGTTTATCAATTGAATTCTTAAGCTCTAGTATTTCAGCTTTTTATTTTTTATTTTTTTGAGAAAGAATCTCAAGCTGTCACCCTGGGTAGAGTGCCGTGGCATCACAGCTCATAGCAATCTTCAACTCCTGGGCTCAAACGATTCTCCTGCCTCCACCTCTGAAATAGTTGGGACTACAGGCACCTGCCACAATGACTGTCTATTTTTTGGTTGCAGCTGTCATTGTTGTCTGGCAGGCTCGGGCTAGATTCGAACCTGCCAGCTCAGGTGTATGTGGTTAGCACCTTAGCTGCTTGAGCCACAGGCGCCAAGCCTATTTCAGCTTTTAAAAAAGTTATTTGATTTTTTCTGTTACATTTCTCTGATAGGATTCTGAATTTCTTCTCTGTGTTGTCTTGAAGTTCATTGAGCTCCTTCTTCTCTGTGTTGTCTTGAAGTTCATTGAGCTCCTTCAGTATAGTAATTTTGAATTCCTTGTCTGAAAGATCATCTATCTCTATTACCCTGGATACTTCATTGGTACCTTATTTAGTTCATTTGGTGAGGTTATATCTTCTTGAATGTTCTTGATGTTTCTGGATATTTATTGATGCCTGGACATTTATTTTAACCTTCACAGTCTGGGCTTGAGAAGGCTTTCCAGATACTCAAAGGGAATAGAGTGTTGTGGTCTAAATCTCTAGTTGCTGCAGTCATATCAACACTGGGGATGCCCTAAACACAATAATGTTGTGACTCTTGGAGACTGCTGATGGTACTGCCTTGGTGACCTTTGGTAAAACACAAGAGAATTCCCTGGATTATCATGGAAAGTCTCCCTCTCTTCTCTCACTTTCTGTGCTGGGCTGTGCTGGAGTTGGAAGAGGAGTAAGCTGGGCATTCCTTGTGGCCACCAGCTCCAGGTCACACCTGAACCCAGCCTGGTCTTTCCCAAAGCCAGTGGTGATTATTGCCTTGCTTCTTCTGATGTTTATTCAATACCCAAGGGAGGGCTTTTTAGTCAGCAGGTGGTGAATCCTGCCAGGACTGGGTCCTTCCCTTTGAAGCAGCATGTTTCCTTCTGGCCCAGAGTGGGTCTGGAAATGCTATCCGGGAACTAAGGCCTGGCCTCAGGGACCTCAGGAATTCGCTCAGTACTTTATTTTATTATGACTGAGCCAGTAGCTAAGTTGCAAAACAAAGTCTCTGAGCTCTTCCTTTTCCTTTCCTTAAGTGGAAGAAGACTCTCCCTGAGCCATGCTATCTAGAGTTTGGGGGAGGTTGGCTGCAGCAGCTGCACCCCAAGCCTACTGGTTCTGAACAAGCACAGCTGTGGAAATTGCACAAGGACTGAAGCCCTTGCATCCCAATTGCCTTACAAATTTAGTCCAGGCTTCAGGCTGCTCTGTATCTGCTTATGGTGGGTCAAGTGGGAACTCAGGCTTTGGGGTGGAGGGTTTCCTTCTGGACCTGCTGGTGTAGATGCTCCCTCCATGAGCGCCAGCAGAATTCTACCCTTTGCTGTGTTCTCTTGTGCCAGGGAAGGCCTGAATTTCAATTCAAAGCTCTACAAGTTCACTATCCTTCCCTCAGGCAAACAGATTCTCTTTTCACTGGGTGTGCTGCTATGGCATTACTAGCGTGGTGGTGTGAGCAGTTATTTCACTTCTTATAAGTCATTTTCAGCTGCTGTCATGTTTATTTTTCTTTCTTTCTTTTTTTTTTTTTTTTAGAAAATCTCATGGGTTTAAAAAATTATTGAACATTTTAAAAATTGACATAAAATTTACATATTTATGGGGTACATGTGATATATAATGTATAGTGATCAAATCATGGTAACTGGGTATTCATCACCTCAATTGATCTTTGATCTTTTGTTTTGGGAACATTCAAATTTTTCTCTTCTACCTATTTTGAAATACGCAATAGATTGTTGTTATAGATAGTTACCCTGTGTTATAGAACACTAGAACTTGCTCCTCATATCCTAACTGTAACTTTGTACCCATTGGCCAATCCCTCTTGCCCTTCCCAGTCTCAGGTAACACTGTTCTACTCTCTATTCTGAGATCAACTTTTTAGCTCTCTCATTAGAGTATGAACATGTGGTATTTGTCTTTCTTTGCCTAGCTTATTTCAAGTAACATAATGTTCTCCAGTTCCATTCATGTTGCTGCACATGACATAGTTTCATTCTTTTTTTATGCTTGAATAATATTTCTTTGCATATATACAGCATCTTTTCTTTACCCACCCATCTGTTGACGGATGTTTAGGTTGATTGTATATCTTTGCTATTGTAAATAGTGCAGTGATAAACATGCCAATGAAGATATCTCTTTGATACACTGATTTCCTTTCCTTTGGATAAATACCCAGTGGTGAGAATTCTGGATTATATGATAGTTCTATATTTATGTTTTTGAGAAATCTTCATACTGTTCTCCATAGTAGTTGCACTAATTTACACTCCTGCCAATAGTGTATAAGAGTTCCCGTTTTCCCACATCCTCACTAGCAGCTGTTATTTATTTATTTTTTTGTCTTTTTAGTAATGGCTAGTCTAACTATGATAAGATGGCAAATCATTGTAGTTTTGAATGCATTTCGCTGATTAGTGATGAGTGTTTTTTAATATACTTTGTCGGCCATTTGTATGTCTTTTTTTTTTTTTGAGAAGTGCCTATTCATGCCCTTTGCTTACTTGTAAATGAGATTATTTCTTTTTTTTTAATTGCTGAATTGTTTAGGGTCCTTGTATACTCTGGATATTAGTCCCTTGGATCAAGAGATGGCAAGTATTTTCTGTCATTCAACAGGTTCTTTTTTTTTGAGACAGAGCCTCAAGCTCTCCCCCTGGGTAGAGTGCTGTGGCATAGCTCACAGCAACCTCCAACTCCTAGGCTCAAGCGGGTCTCCTGCCTCTGCCTCCCAAGTTGCTGGGACCACAGGTGCCTGCCACAATGCCTGGCTATTTTTTTTTTTGGTTGCAGCCATCATTGTTGTTTGGCAGGCCCAGGCTGGATTCGAACCCGCCACCTTAGGTGTATGTGGCTGGTGCCTTAGCCACTTGAGCCACAGGTGCTGAGCCAACAGGTTGTTTCTTTACTCTGTTGATTGTTGTCTTTGCTGTGCAGAAACTTTTTAGTTCACATGGTCTCATTTGCCTGTTTCTGTTTTTGTCATTTGCTTAACCATGAAATCTTTGCCTAGACCAATGTCTTGAAGTGTTTCTCCTGTGTTTTCTTATAGTAGTTTCATAATTTTGGGTCTTGCCTTTAAATCTTTATCCATCTTGAGTTGATTTATGTATATGTTGAGAGATTGGGGGGTGTGTCCAGTTTTGTTCTGCATATGGATATCCAATTTTCCCAGCACCATTTATTGAAGAGACAGTCCTTTTCCCAATGTATGTTCTTGGTGCCTTTGTGAAAAATCAGTTGTTTAAAATACATTGATAAATTTCTTTATTCTGTTCTATTGATGTATGTGTCTATGTGTCTGTTTTTACACCAATACCATGCTGTTTTGTGTACTATGGCCTTGTAATATATTTTGAAGTCAGGTAGTGTGATGCCTCTAGCTTTGTTCTTTTTGCTCAGAATAGCTTTGGCTATTTGGGCTCTTTTTTGTTCCATATGAATTTTAGGATTGATTTTTCTAATTCTGTGAAAAATGATGTTGGTATTTTGAAAGCAATTGAATTGAATCTGTAGATTTACTTGGGCAGTATTGTCATTTTGATGTTATTAATCTTCCATCCATGAGCATGGACTTTCTTTCCATTTGTTTCTGCCTTCTTTAATTTCTTTTTTCAGTACTCTGCATTTTTACTTATAGAGATTTTTTATTTTCTTGGTTAAATTTATTCTTAGGTATTTTTTTTGTAGCTATAATAAATGGGATTGCTTTCTTGATTTCTTTCTCAGCTAGTTCACTATTTGTGCATAGAAATGCTACTGAATTTTGTATGTTGATTTTGTAACCTGCTACTTTACTGAATTAATTTTTTTTTTTTTGAGATGAAGCTTCAACCTGTCCCCCTGGGTAGAGTGCCGTGGCATCACAGTTCACAGCAACCTCCAACTCCTGAGCTCAAGCGAGTCTCCTGCCTCAGCCTCCCAAGTAGCTGGGACCACAGGTGCCTGCCACAATGCCCAACTATTTTTTGGTTGCAACCGTCATTGTTGTTTGACGGGCCAGGGCTGGATTCGAACCTGCCACCTTAGGTGTATGTGACTGGCGCCTTAGCTACTTGAGCCACAGATGCTGAGCCACTGAATTAATTTTTTAGATGTGGGAGTTTTATGATGGAGTCTTTAGGTTTTTCTAAATAGACAATCATATAATCAGCGAAGAGGGACAATTGACTTTTCCAATTTGGATACCTTTTATTTCTTTCCCTTGCCTTATTGCTTTGGCTAGAACATCCTGTAGTATGTTGAATGGAGTAGTGAAAGTGTGCATCTTTGTTTTAGGTCTAGATCTTACTGGAAAGGTTTTTAGTTTTTCCTCATTCAGTGTGAATGAGCTGTGGGTTTATTATATATGGCCTTTATTATGTTGAGGTAGTGTTTTTTCTATGCCTGATTTGCTGATACTGTTTTTTTTTTTTTAATCATGAAGCAATGTTGAATTTTATCAAATGCTTTTTGTGCATCAATTGAGATATTTGTATGTTTTTTGACCTTTATTCTGTTGATGTGATGTATCATATTTATTGATTTGCATACATTGAACCATCCTTGCATTGTTGGGATAAATTCTGCTTAATCATGGTGTATTACTTTTTGGTGTGCTATTGGATTTGGTTTACTATTATTTTGTTGAGGATATTTGTGTTTATGTTCATCAGGAATATTGGTCTGTAGTTTTATATTTTTGTTGAATTCTTTATTTCTTTGTTGTATCCTTGTTTTGATATCATGGTAATGCTGGTCTCATAGAATGAGTCGGGGAAAATTTCCTTCTATTTAATTTTTTATAATAGTTTGAAGAATTGGTGTTAGTTCTTTGAATGTTTGGTACGATTCAGCAGTGAAGCAAGCTGATCCTGGACTTTCTTTTGTTGGGAAACTTTTTATTACTGCTTTAACTTGTTACTTGTTATTGGTTTGTTCAAGTTTTCTTTTTCTTCCTGATTCAGTCTTGGTCAGTTGTATATGTCCAGAAATTTATCAGTTTCCTCTAAGTTTTCCAGCTTGTTGATGTATAGTTATAACAATCTCTGATGATCTTATGTATTTCTGTGGTACTGTCTCTTTTTTCCTCTCTGATTTTCTTTATTTGGTTATTTTTTTCAGTTTTTCTTGGTTAGTTTAGTAAGTGGTTGATAAATTCTTTTTATCTTTTCAAAAAACCAACATTTTGTAGGTAGAGCACTGGCCACTTATACCAAGGCTGGAGGGTTCAAACCCAGCCTGGGCCAGCTAAAACAACAATGATGACTGCAACAAAACACCACCACCAACAACAACAAATAGCAGAGCATTATGGCAGGTGCCGTTAGTCCCAGCTCCTTGGGAGGCTGAGGCAAGAGTATTTCTTAAGCCCAAGAGTTTGACGTTACTGTGAACTGCGACACCATGACACTCTGCCCAGGTGACAGCTTGAGACTCTGTCTCAAAAACAAAAAATAAAACCAACCTTTCTCTTTCTTTCCCTCCCTCCCTTCCTTCCATCCTTCCTCACTTCCTTTCTTTTTTTTTTTTTTTTTGACAGAGTCTCACTTTATTGCCCCAGGTAGAGTGCTGTTGTGTCACAGGTCACAACAACCTCAAACTCTTGGGCTCAAGATCCATTTAGCGGCTTGGTGCCTGTGGCTCAAGTGGCTAAGGTGCCAGCCACATACACCAGAGCTGGTGGGTTTGAATCCAGCCCAGGCCTGCCAAACAAAAAGGACAACTGCAAACAAAAAATGACCAGGTGTTGTGGTGGGTGCCTATAATTGAGCTACTTGGGAGGCTGAGGCAAGAGAATCGCTTAAGCCTAGAAGTTGGAGGTTGCTGTGAGCTGAGATGCCACAGTACTCTACCCAGGGTGACAGCTTGAGGCTCTGTCTCAAAAAAATAAAAATAAAAATAAAAAATAAAAGATCCACTTGCCTCAGCCTCCCTAGCAGCTGGGATTACAGGCGCGCACCACAATGCCTGGCTATTTTTTTAGAGACTGGGTCTCACTCTGGTTCAGGCTGGTCTCAAACTCCTGAGTTCAAGCAATCCATCTGCCTTAGCCTCCTGGAATGCTAGGACGACAAGTGTGAGCAACTGTGCCCACCCACAACTTTTCATTTGTATTTTAGGGGGAAGGGGTCTTTATTTCATTTATTTCTGCTCTGATCTTTTTTTTTTTTTTCTTTTGAGACAGAGCCTCAAGCTGTCACCCTGGGTAGAGTGCTGTGGCATCACAGCTCACAGCAACCTCCAACTCCTAGGCTTAAGTGAGTCTCCTGCCTCCAACCCCCAAGTAGCTGGGATTACAGGCACCTGCCACAACGCCCAGCTATTGTTTGGTTGCAGTCATCATTGTTGTTTGGCAGGCCCAGGCTGGATTTGAACCCGCCAGCTCAGGTGTATGTGGCTGGTGCCTTAGCCGTTTGAGCCACAGGTGCTGAACCTACTTCTGCTCTGATCTTTATTATTTCTTTCCTCCTCCTAATTTTGTGTTTGATTTGTTTTCACTTTTCCAGTTCCTTGAGGTACACTTAGATTGCTTATTTGAAATTTTTCTTTGTTTTTTTGCTTTTTTTTTTTTTGGACGAGTCTCAAGCTGTTGCCCTGGGTAGTGTGCTGTGGTGCCACAGCTCATAGCAACCTCAAACTCTTGGGCTTAAGAAAGTCTCTTGCATCAGCCTCCCAAGTAGCTGGGACTATAGGCACTCACTACAACACCTGGCTATTATTTTTGTTGTTGTTGCAATTGTCATTATTGTTTTAGCTGGCCTGGGCTGGATTCAAACCCACCAGCCTTGGTGTATGTGGCCAGCACCCTACCCACTGAGCTATGCACACTGCTGAAATTTTTCTACTTTTTTGAGGTAGGCACTTATTACTATAAAATCCCACTGTGCATTGCTTTTGCTATATCTCATAGGTTTTGGTATGCTGTGTTATGTTTTTCATTTGTTTCAAAAAGTATTTTGATTTTCTCCTTAATTTATTTCTTGACCCAGTGATCATTCAGAAACATGTTGTTTAATTTCTATGTATTTGTACAGTTTCCAAGGTTTCTCTTATTTATTTCTCATTTTATGCCATTGTGTTCTAAGAAGATAGAAGATATTTGATTTAATTTTTCTTTTTATTTTATTTAGTTATTTTGAGACAGAGTCTTACCATGTCACCCTCAGTAGAGTGCTGTGACATCACAGCTCACAGTAACCTCAAACTCTTGGGCTTAAGTGATTCTCTTGCCTCAGCCTCCCAAGTAGCTGGGACTGCTGGAAAAAATGCCTAGCTATTTTTTTTTTTTTTGTAGTTGTCATTGTTGTTTGGCAGGCCCAGGTTGAGTTTGAACCTGCCAACCCTGGTGTATGTGGCTGATGCCCTAGCCTCTGAGATACAGGTGCCAAGCTATAATTTTTATTTTTTAAAACATTTGTTAAGACATGTTTTGTATCCTAACATATAATCTATCCTGGACAATATTTCATGTGCTAAGAAAAAGAATGTTTACTCTGCAGCTGTTGGATGAAATTTTTAAAAAAATGTCTTTTAGTTCCATTTGGTTTAATGTGCAGTTCAAATCCAATATTTCTTTGTGAGTTTTCTGTTTAGGTGATCTTCTAATGCTGAGAGTGTACTGTTGAAGCCCCCAATGTTATTATATTGGAGTCTATCTTTTCCTTCACAGTTAATAATACTTTTTTAATACAGGGTGGACATAAAGTTCATATGCAATTTACTATGTCAAACTATTTTAAATTGCACACAAACTTTATGTCCATCTTATATATCTGGGTGCTATAGTGTTTGGTGCATATATGTTTAGAATTCTTATATTCTTTTACTGAATTAATCCTTTATCATTATATAATAACATCATTTGTCACTTTTTTTATTGTTTTTGACTTAAAGTTTGTTTTATCTAATATGAAGATAGCTAATCCTGCTTGTTTTTGGTTTCTTTTTGCATGGAATATCTTTTTCCTTTCATTCACTTTCAGTATAGACTGTGTTTTTATAGATGAGATGAGTTTCTTGTAGGTAGCATATAGTTTGGTCATTTTTTAATCTATCCAGCCAGTCTATATCTTTTATCCATCTAGCCTGTCCATATTTTTTAAGTGGAAAGTTTAATCAATTTGCATTGAAGGTAATTATTGATGCATGAGGGTTTATTTCTGTCATTTTATTAAATGATTTCTGTTTTTTTAAAAATATATCATTTGTTTCTTTTTTATATCCTTTGTTTATTTCTTTCTCTTTAGTTAATTAATTAATTTTCTTTCAGCTCTTTGAAACATATCCCATTCTCTCCTGGTCTATAAGGTTTCTCCTGAGAAGCTGGCTGTTAGTTTAATTAGGGTTCCTAAATAGGTGGTTAGGTGCTTTTCTCTTATTGTTTTTAGAATTCTCTCTCTCTCTCTTTTTTAAACTTTTGAACATTTGACTGTAATGTGCCATGGGAAGACATTTTTGCATTGTATCTGTTTGGCTATCTATGAATCTCTTGTATCTGGATGTCTAAGTCTTTCGCTAGACTTAGGAAGTTTTCACCTATTTTTTTAATAAATGGATTTTCTAACCCTTTCATTTTCTCCTCCTGGAACTCCAACACTTTAAATATTTTGTCAGTTTATGGTGCCCTATATGTCATATAGGCTTTGCTCATTTGTTTTTATTTTTTTCTTTATTTTTGTCCAACTGAGTTATTTCAAAAAATCTCTCTTCCAATACTGAGATTCTTCTGCTTGATCTAATTATTATTGAAGCTTTCAAATGTATTTTCTATTTCATTCAATGAATTCTTCAGTCCAGATTCTGTTTTTCTTCTTGTTTATGTTATCTCTCTTTTGGTAATTTTCTCATGCATATCCCAATTTTTTTCCCTGAATTATTTATATTGTTTTTCAGTATTTTCTTATGTCTCACTAAACTTTCTTTCTTTCTTTCTTTTTTTTTTTGAGACAGAGCCTCAAGCTGTCCCACTGGGTAGAGTGCTGTGGCATCATAGCTCACAGCATCCTCCAACTCCTGGGCTCAAGCGAGTCTCCTGCCTCAGCCTCCCAAGTAGCTGGGACTACAGGTGCCCACCACAATGCCTGGCTATTTTTTTGGTTGCAGCCATTATTGTTGTTTGGTGGGCCAGGGCTGGATTTGAACCCACCACCTTAGCCACTTGAGCCACAGGCACTGAGCCAACATTATCTTTAATACCTGAAAACATTTTTGTTCTCTGATTGTTCCTTTTTCCATTCAGATCATATGATTTCATGGATATCATACCCATTGCAAGCATTATAAGATTATTAAAAACATATTTGAAGTTATTTTTAGGATGGGTACAGTGGCTCATGCCTATAATCCTAGTACTCTGGGAGGCTGAGATGGGTGGATTGCTTGAGCTCAGGAGTTCAAGACCAGCCTGAGCAAGAGTGAGACCTTACCTTGTCTGTAGTAAAAATAGAAAAATTACCTGGGCATCACAGTGGGCACCTATATTCCCAGCTACTTGGGAGGCTGAGGCAGAATTGCCTGAACCCAGGAGTTTGAGGTTGCTATGAGCTATATGCCATGGCACTCTAGCAACAACATGAGGTTCTGCCTCAAAAAAAAGCAAATTATTTTTAATTTCTTGAATTATCTCAGATTTCTCCAATATCAACTGCCTACTTATTCATCTTTATACACCTTCTTAATACTGTTGACCATAATTTATATATCTGGAAGTACTTGAGTGTCCACATATATTCATGAATAAAGGCTTTGTTAAATAAGGAGAGCTGGTTGGGTTTTTCTCCCTGGATGGACAGGTCTATTATTATCAAAAGACCTTCCCTTAAATTAGAGGGCTGACTTTTGGCTCTCTATTGATTTGGGAGTTTGTCAACAGCTAGATTTTTCTTTAGGGTGTGAGGGTATGAAATAGGCAGGACAATGACTCAAGCATTTTGTTTGCCTATGGAAAGAATTCTTTGCTTTTATAGTGATAGACTTCGGTGTATTTCACCCCCTGGCTGGAGCTGCCACTCTGCATCTTAACATTTTTCTCTGTGTTTTCAAACTCAGCATTTCCCCCTCTGATCTCAATATCCTCTATAGGAGTCCTTTTTAGACAGATTATTCATTCTTCAGAGACCAAGTCTAATCTAAGGATGACAGCCGCAAGTATTATCCACTCTATTCCTTGAGGAGGTGAAGGGAAGAGTCCAACTGCTCCAACAATTCCCAATGCCCTTTGCTTACATATCTCTCTAGGCTTTAGGGGGGTGTGGGCAGATAGTTTCTTGTACGATATGGTATATTTGGGTAGATTTTTTTAAAAATCTTTGTTTATTGACCTTTTGTATTTCTTTGTTTCTGTAAATTATTCATGCTTGGCCATTGCCTATTTTCACAGTAGTATTCACCTTGTTGAAAGATATTTTATTTTAATTTGTAAAATCTTCCTCCTTCCCTCCCTCCCTCCCTCCATTCTTTCTTCCCTTCCTTCCTACCCACCTTCCTTCCCTTCTTTCTTTTCAGGCAGGATCTCACCATTGTTGCCCAAGCTGGAGTGCAATGGCTACTCATGGGCATGATCATGTTGTACCATAACCTCAACTTCCTGGTCTCCAGCAATCCCCCTGTCCTAATAGCAGGGATTATAGGCACTTGCTACTCTGCCTGGTATAGGAACTTTTTATGTAAGACTAGAAATCAGAAATGAAACATAACTAAAGATTTAAGAAAAATTAAAGGAATTATAAAAGGTTATGTGAAATGCTTTGGCAAATACAAAATCCTTCTTTCTTTCTTTATTTTTCTGAGACAAGAGTCTCACTCTATTGCTCAGACTAGAGTGCCATGGCATCAGCCCAGCTCACAGCAACTTCAAACTCCTGGATTCAAAGGATCCTCTTGCCTCTTCCTTCTGAGTAGCTGGGACTATACCCACCTGCCACAATGTCTGACTAATTTTTCTATTTATAGTAGAGATGGGGTCTCGCTCTTGCTCATGCTAGTCCTCGACTCCTGAGCTCAAGGGATTTTCCTGCCTCAGCCTCCCAGAGTGATAGGATTATAGGCATAAAACACCATGCCCAGCCAACAAAATATTTTTTTAGAAAGGAATATTTTCCTTGCAAAATGTAAATGATAAGCAACAAATATCAAGATGTTGCAGTCTTTCTGAAATATAGAGACAAGCAAAAAAAAAAAAAAAAAAGAACAACAAAAAGATGTTGCAGCCTGAATAGACCAATCAAGTGATAGAGACCGGAAAGGTGATTAAAGATTTAACAATGAAAAGGGGCATAACCAGATAGATTCACAGCTTTATTGTGTGTAATCTTTCAAGACCAGATAATATCAATGTCATTTAAACTATTCCAGGGGATAGAAAAAGATAGAAATCTCTGTGTAATATTTCAAGACTAGATAATGTCAATGTTATTTAAACTATTCCAGGGCATACAAAAAGATAGAAATCTCTGTGATTCATTTTGTAAAGTAGACATAATTTTTAACCTAAAACCTAAAAATAAGAGAGATGTATACCAGGCTTGCTTTAGCATATGAAGAAAAAAATCTGAATTAAATACTACTAAATGCAATCTAGTATTTTAAAAGAGTAATAAATCATGATCTAAAAAGTTTATTTCAGGAATACAACTGTGTTCAAAATCAGTAAATTTAGCAACATAATTTATGATAATAACAAATTGAAAATAATATGATCATATCAATAGATGCGAAAAAGTTACTTGACAAACTTTGACAGCCATTCTTAATTTTACAACTATAAATATAGGGATGGAGATAGACTACTTAACTATCACAAGAACCAATTACCAAACACACAAGTAAAACTAATTGAAATATGGTTTCAATTAAAATTAGGAACCAGATAAGGATGCTTCTTATCTGTTTTATTATTTGACATCATCTTGTAGACTTTCTAGCAAATACAGTTACACAAAATTAAATAGCTAGTTGAGTCATTGGAAAAGAAGAGATAAACACATTTCTTCAAGCTGTAATGTGATTGTATAAAGCTCCAGAGATTTGGTAAAATATTACTAGAATTAATAAGTAAATAAATAAATGGGGGAAACAATTCACACCACGGACTATAGCAACAAGAGCTAGATAATGCATGTGAAATTTACTAAATGTAGAATATAAATGTCTTAACACAATAACTAAGAAAATGCTGTGAAGGCTATGTTGAGCAGTTTGATGAAAATATTTCAAATTATATATAAAACCAGCACATTGGCTCGGTGCCTGTGGCTCAACTGGCTAAGGTGCCAGCCACATACACCTGAGCTGGCGGGTTTGAATCCAGCCCAGACCCGCCAAACAACAATGACGGACGCAACCAAAAAATAGCCGGGTGTTGTGGCAGGCGCCTGTAGTCCCAGCTACTTGGGAGGCTGAGGCAGGAGACTCGCTTGAGCCCAGGAGTTGGAGGTTGCTGTGAGCTGTGATTCTATGGCACTCTACCCAGGGCGACAGCTTGAGGCTCTGTCTCAAAACAAAACAAAAACCCCCCCAGCACATTATACCCCACGATTATATTAATGTACTCAGCTATGATTTAATACAAAAAAGAGCTAGATAATGCTTTATGTATACATTTAACAAGAAAGGTAACATATTTACAAAGAGAATAATTCTACACAAAACCTGAACAAATGAAAAGACATACCATATTCTTGAGAAATATTAAGTAAATTTAATGCAATTATAATTAGAATACTTATGTGTATGTGTGTATGTATGTGCAGAACAAAGTTTAAATAAAAGATAAGGGCTGCATAATAGCCAAGGAATATTTTTTTGAGTGTGGAAAAATAAAAAACTATCAATGATGTGCATGCCTTCCCTCATATCAAAAGCTATACAGCAAATCAGGACAGTATTGACATAAAAATAACAAGTAGATTGGTGGAATAAAATGGAGAATCCAAAATAGATTTCACATTGTATGAGACTCAGTATTGGTTTATTAGACAGGAAGTCTGAGAGCAAGGTGCCAACCAGTTCAGTTGGCAAGGGCCAAAACCCAACTTCCAAAATGGCACCTTGAATACTGGGTCCTCACATGGCAGAAGGGACAGAAGGGTAAAAAGGGAATAGCTAGTAGTTCCCTCTATCCCTTTATAAAGTTGCTAATCTGGTTCATGCAGGTTCCACCCTCAGGATTTAATCACCTCGTAAAGGCAATTAGTACTGCTACATTAATCACTTTTTAATACTGTTGCACTGGGGATTAAGTTTGAATATGAATTTTTGAGGGACACATCCAAACCATGGCATAAGGTTACAAGATAACTGTTCCTGGAACTATTTTTAAAAAATCTTTTAACATGGCTCGGCGCCTGTGGCTCAAGCAGCTAAGGCGCCAGCCACATACACCTAAGGTGGTGGGTTTGAATCCCCAGCCCGGGCCCGCCAAACAATGATGGCTGCAACCAAAAAATGGCCGGGCATTGTGGCGGCGCCTGTAGTCCCAGCTACTTGGGAGGCTGAGGCAGGAGACTCGCTTGAGCCCAGGAGGTGGAGGTTGCTGTGAGCTATGATGCCATGGCACTCTACCCAGGGCGATAGCTTGAGGCTCCATCTCAAAAAAAAAAAAATCTTTTAACATGGTAGGAAAGCTTCTTGGCATTTTTGGTTGATTGATTTAGACAAATGCTCAATTCTGTCAGCGTAAGACACCAAGAAATACAGAATAGCTAAATTTTTGAGTAATTGATATGTAAATATTTTTGCTGTTTTCTTATCTACCTAATAATATGAAATAGTTGGTTCAAGACTTTGGTATTTTTCTTGAAACAGCATCTCACTCTGTTGCCCAGGTTGGAGTGCAGTGGTGTAATCATAGCTCACTGTAGCCTTGAACTCTTCCACTCAAGTGGAGGAGTTCGGCCTTAGCTCCCTAGTAGCTGGGATTACAGGCATATGCCACAATGTCTGGCTAATTTTGTAAACTTTTTTTTTTGTGGAGACAGAGTCTTGCTAGATTGCGTAGGTTGATCTTGAACTCCTGACCTCACCTTGGCCTCCCAAAGTGCTAGGATTACATGTGCCTGGCAAAGGGCTTTATTTTCTTAGAGTATTTATGCTAGTGCCCTTTCTTTTTTTTAATTTATTTTATTATATTATTATTTTTTTTTTTTTAGAGACAGAGTCTCACCTTATTGCCCTTGGTAGAGTGCTGTG
>CAUYQV010187789.1:0-16898 GCA_963574575.1 Galagoides demidoff
CTTCTGTGGTTCATCTTACAAAGGTACAAGTGAATCTTTCTATGAGTAGAATATGAACGTTTTAACACAATAACTAAGAAAGTTACATGAAGGCTATGTTAACCAGTTTGATGGAAGTGTCTCGGATTGTGTGTGAAAACACCAAACTGTACCCCGAAGTGCATTAATGTACACAGTTACCATTCAATAAAAAAAAAAAGACCTGGATAATGAGATCAGACATGGAAAATTTGCAACCCAGGCAATTCCTCATCTGCTTTTTTTCAGTAATCAGGTAAGTTTAGCTTTCCCCTTATTGGACTCCCTTTGTAACAATCCCAAGGCCAGATGATTGCTCTGCTTCTACAGGTGATGTGATGATAATGGGCCTGTTGAGAGAAGAATTGATGGAGTCTCTTCTGTATAACCAGGTCCTCAGAGCCTTGCCACACATACACAGATTCACTCCACATGCTCAGCTGAGTGAGTAGCTATTTTTCTGTTTCATTCACACTGAGAGTTCAAGACTCCAGTGGGCGTGAGATGAGGCAGGATTGTCTCAATAAAATATTAAGAAAACTCTCCTCTCATTCATAATTTAATAAATTATCAATAAATACAGCAGATTTTTCCAGATGAAAAGATCAATTTTGTGGAGTTTATGTGACCATAAATAAGTAACTTTTTAAAGATGACTTTTATAATTTATGATGTATTTGAACTAAAATTGTATTTTACATTCTTATTTATTAATTTTTATTAATTGACAATAATATAGAAATTTAGGTGACATTTTACTTTTTAAAATACAGAAATCTAAATGAATTTAAAATGACTTAGTCAGGCCCGGTGCCTGTGGCTCACGTGGCTAAGGCACCAGCCATATATACCTGAGCTGGCAGGTTTAAATCCAGCCCGGGCCCACCAAGCAACAATGATGGCAGTAACCAAAAAATAGCTGGGCATTGCGGTGGGTGCCTGTAGTCCCAGCTACTTGGGAGGCTGAGGCAAGAGAATTGCTTGAGCCCAGGAGTTGGAGGTTGCTGTGAGCTGTGATGCTACAGCACTCTACCCATGTCAATACCTTGAGGCTCTGTGTCAAAATAAAATAAAATAAAATAACTTAGTCATACATACTTCTTTTTTCTTTCAACTGTGAAGATGCTTTAGTATATTTGCTATAGTTTATAGTTGTTTAAAGTATGTCATACAATGAGATATTTTCAACATTTTATATTATTCAGATTTTATCAGATCATCATAAATATTTTCTTTTATTTTGTTATAGTAATTACTAAAAGAGAATGGTCTTCTTGTTATTCTAAGACTATCTGGAAATATCACTTTTTGCCACTTACAAAATCTTTTAGGGTTAATGAATACCTTACATGAAGAGGGTTATAAAATAAAGCATGATTTCAAACACTTTTCAGAAAATAAACTCACTTTTATTGTTTTGTGTCTTCAAAATAAAACTTCTAGCTTTTTAATATACATTTAGATAAGATCATTTAGTGATGAGAGAATAATAATTTCCAAATTTGGAAGACACAGCATCTCTTTATTAAAGTATTCTTTAAATTTTGTATGCCTCCTCTTCCCTCTGAAAGTTTTACATTTTAATTTGGTTACTCAAAGTATAATGACATATATTAAGTTTGTTGATTAAATTTACAAGCAAGTTTTTGAGTTCAGTAGCATAGTGTATTCTAGAGTCTGTGTTTCTTTAACATGTAATAAAGAGTAAGCTTTTGGAAGAAGGGTAGCAAGCATTTACTCAAGTTAGGGATTGTTCCCTTATAAACTCATGCATATCCTATGTGTTTGATCAATGTTCTATCTCAGCCATACTTTCTGAGTATGAGACAGGAATACAAACTGTCAGCATTTTTGCATTAGCATGGTTTAGTATAATTATGTGTCTTTGAAAACATATTGGAACACTCTTCTATCCCAGAGGAATCTAAGAAATTATGGTGGCTTTTTGCTATTTTTCTCTCAACTAGTTGAATTCTTCAAAGCCTTAAATTAAATCAATTTTATAAAATAACAACACCTGGTTTCTTGGGAAAATTGCTTAAGACAGTAATTGCAAAATGATGTAGTGAAATTTTAGGGAGCATTGTTATAGCAAAGATTTCTTCATTAAAAACTATTTTAAAGAGAAAGATTTACGTATCTTTTCTTTCTGTTCAGATCTTTTGCAAAGTTGTGCAAAACAGAACTTCCTAGGGGAGCCTGTTAGTGGGAGAATTCATAGGCTGGATCTTTCACTGTTACTAGGAAATTGCAGGATTAGATATTTTTCTGTTATTTTCTTCCAAGGCTGCGCATTTCAATATATACACAGGTAAAAAGAGATTTCTTGAATGATGTAGCTCGATTTTTTTCTTTGTGCAATTTCATGTTAATTAAAATTTTGTGTCAATTTTAACTGGACGTAATTTCTTTTCTTTTCTTTTTGAGACAGAGTCTCAAGCTCTCACCCTGGGTAAAGTGCCATGGCATCATAGCTCACAGCAACCTCAAACTCTTGGGTTTAAGCAATTCTCTTGCCTCAGCCTTCCAAGTAGCTGGGATTACAGGCACCCACACTACACCCAGCTATTTTGTTGTTGTTGTTGTTGCAGTTGTCATTGTAGTTTTAGCAGGCTTGGGCCAGTTGGAACCCACAAGCCTAGGTGTATGTGGCCGGTGCCCTACCCATTGAGCTATAGGCACCACCTAAATAATTTTTCTTAAAAACAACCTGAATTAATTCATTTAATTTTTTTTTTACTTTCCTTTTTTTTTTAATTAAATCCTAACAGTGTTTTTTTTTTTTTTATTAAATCATAACATTAATACTATCATGGGGTACAGTGTACTATTTCTGTATACAATTTAAAGTACTTTCATCCAACTGGTTAACATAGCCTTCATGTCTTTTTCTTAGTTATTGTGTTAAGACATTTATATTATACATTTAGAGAGATTCACATGTACCCTTATAGGATGAACCTATAGGCGTGATCTTGCCAATCACCCACCCACTTCCCACTCTAATTTCTTTTTTTTTTGAGACAATCTCACTATGTCTCCCTTGGTAGAGTGCTGTAGTGTCACGGCTCACAGCAGCCTCAAACTCTGGGGCTTAAGTGATTCTCTTGCCTCAGCCTCCCAAGTAGTTGGGATTATAGGAGCCTGCCACAATGCCTGGCTATTTTTTTTGTTGTTGCAGTTGTTATTGTTTAGCAGGCCTAGGCTGGATTTGAACCCTCCAGCCTGGGTGTATGTGGCTGGTGCCCTACCCCACTGAGCCTACAGGCGCCACCTCATTTAATTAAAAAAATTTTTTTTAAATTTTATTTTTCATAGATAATTTTTTACTTTTTAAATATTATTTAGCAAAAGCAAAAAATGTTTCTATTACACTTAAACATCCATATTGTTAATATAATCTCAATATGATGAAAATAAAGGAATTTGTGAAAAAGCCTTTAAAAAAATCAAAGTATACTCAGTGTTGAGTTTATGTAGTAGACAAATAGTTGATTTTTATTTTCATTTTTATACTACTTGATATTTCGTGTTTCACCATTTTTAGGAGAAGAATTTCCTACTATCTTGAATGGAAATGGAATGCATTATATACGTGGTATGGACACAAGTATAAAATAGATACACAAAAATCTTAAGGCCAGTGGAGACCCAACTGTAGACACAGGAGGTCCCTGGGGCAGCGCTGATGGTTGATGTGGCGCCCCCAGAGCCTGAGGCTTTTGTATGGGGAATAGGGGGGGGTGTCAGGGAGTTCCATACACCCATAATGGTGACCAAGGTCTCTGAGGGGGGCAAGGTCAAGACCGCCGACCCCTGACCTGGCAACATATCTTGGCCCTCAACCAAGACAGTGCTGAGGACAGCTTTGAGGCCCAGAGCCTGATCACCTGAACCTCTCACCCTTGCTGTTGCACCGGAACTGGTCTCAGGCTACCTCCCCGAGAAGATCAGCAGGGACAACTCCTTGGAGGCTCCTAGAGGATGCAGCCTGGCAGCCAGTCTGCCAAGGCCTTCCTAACCCAGCAGAGCTTCCTGAGTCCTGGGCCAGGTAGGACTCTGCCTTGCCCCTGCCACCAGCGACCTCACTGGAGAGGGGAGGGAAGACAGGGCTCGGAGTCCCTCCAGGGTTGTTCAGTGGGGGTTGGACTGCTAGGGGCCACCTACCTCTGGCCCCTGACGATTGTCCCTTAGCATCTTGAAGACTACCGAGCCCTCTTCCAGGTAATGTCTTCCTCCTTTGGAGTGCACAGGAACCTGGGGCGGGAGGAGCGAGTCTAGGCCAGATCATCAGGCCTGGCAATACGCTGGGGGGCATTTTCATTTAACCTGTTTATAGAATTATATGCATTTGTGTATAATATCTATGTATATGTTAGTCACAAATAAAAACATTATTATTATTATTTTTTGAGACAGAGTCTCACTTTGTCACCCTCAATAGAGTGCTATAGTGTCATGGCTCACAGCAACCTCAATCTCTTGTCAAGCAATCCTCTTGCCTCAACCTTCCAAGTAGCTGGGACTGCAGGCAACTGCCACAAAGCCCAGCTGTTTTTAAAGATGGGGTCTTGCTCTGGCTCAGGCTGTTCTAGAACTCCTGAGCTTAGGCAACTTACCTGCCTCGGCCTCCCAGAGTGCTGGGTTTACAGGTGCCAGTCACCACCAGGCCCCCACAATTATTTTTAAAATTCAAATTTCATGATCTTCCTAGCTTTTAGTTTTTTTGTTGCAGGATACAAGGCCCAATGGAGAGAAAGAGCACGCAAACACCATGTTTATAAGAGGAAGTGTTTTATTTCATCCAGCAGAGCTTATGGCATAGAAGAATTTGAAATGGCTGTGCTCCCTGACCAGCCTGGTCTTTCCCTTTTAATCCCCAGTCAAAAAGATTCAACCCATAGGTACCTTTTTCATTGATCAGTTTGATCAAAAGCTGGAGTTCCAGCCCCCACAGAACTACATGAGTTCACAGAAGTGGAAATTTTCAAGTTCCAGGAAGTTAGGTCTACAAATTCCCAAAAGCTGAGTCACCATGGAGAGGACCCTACAGGTGTATCCTTGTGGTCTCCTTGAGAAGACCTGTTCTCCTATACCTCACCCTTCTCGGATATCCTCTCTCATTCCCCCCTTTCAAGACTCCTTATATATTTTAATTTGGGGGTCTCAATATCAGTTTGCTTCTTCAGGTGCTGGTATTAATCACTTTTTACATTCAATTTTACATCACTTTTATACAAAAGTGATGCTTCTAAGTGATACTTCTAAGGCATAGAAGTATTTCTGATCTGTCCTATAGTTTCTTTCCCAGCTTGTTCTGCCGCTTCCCAGCTTGTACTACCCTTGCATAGCACTATAGGCAGTAAACTTTAGAATTGCTTGGCTGGGGTTTCCTATTTCCCTAGACTGGGCCAGCATTAAGGTTTCAGGAACTGTGACTTCTCTCAGGTTCTCTATCTAGGCCTTAATTGTACCATGGTGGTGGGCTAATATACATAAAAATTTTGGTTTTTCCCTGTGTCACACACAGAGTACTGTATCTTATTATGAGTGCAAGTGCCATTCTGGGTGCCTTTGCATTCATAAAAGGTATAAAGGAGTCACCCTTTGTCCTAGCTCAGTGGTGTAGGTACACAGATCACATCCCTCCTCCCCTTTTCCCAAAGTCCAATTAAGACAAGTTCCATGAGGAGTTTCCTCAGCTTTCAGCTGTGCATTGACCAGCCAGGTCCCAGTATGTAGTTGGAACAGGGCATGTTGATTGTCTTAAAAGTTACCTTTGCTTCCCACAGGGCAGTGAATCTCTCTTCAGCCAGTTATGAGGAATCCAGGCAAGGTTCCTGTCCACCTTCGCTGCCATGAGTGTGGTCTAGATGATGGTGTAAAGTCTTTTCTACCTTGGTTTGAGGGAGACCAGATTCTGATTCTTGATCTAGACTTGATCCTCCAGAGAGAAAGGGTGTACAGACACAAAAGACTAAACAGAACATTGTTGATTACCCAAGTGGAGATATTTCTTGTTACTCTTCCTGGAGCTTCTCTCAGCTCAATTCAGTCTCTCCCCTTCTTGGTAACTTCATGCAGTGGTTTGGTAGTCTGTATGTTTCACACGGTTTTTCACAGAAATTCTCAGGGCTTTCATCTGGCTTCTGCATGACTTTAGCCACCTTGCATACGTTTGTGGCTTCCTGGCTCCCTTACACTGACAGGGACAAAGTTAAGATTGGGTTCAGCGTAAGAGAATGAAACCATTTAGCAGTTACTTACAAACATTTACAAGTTATGGATTTTGAGATCTACACAATGAGAACATTAGTATTCCTACTTACAGACTTAGCACAGTTCTGAAGATAATACACAGCTTTTAGAGTCCGTACAGAACTGATCTGAAGTTCTAGACAATTCAAGTGACTATTCCTGAACATCAGTTGGGTGTGGGGCCACTTATGAGGCTGTGTTACTGTCACACCATTTACTGGGAAATTCTCATTCAGGTTCCAATTTTTCCTGCAGTATCTATATAGACATAGCAGATAATACTTAATACTGCACAAATTTTTCCAGTGTAGCCAACAGGTGACCTTTGTTGAGCTTTAAGATTTCAGAGAAAATATAATTACTGTATATAATTCTATACTCTGGCCAGTCTCTTAATCCCATTTAACAGATCAGTTTAGTAAAACAGCTATGTCTCATTTTATGAGATGACATTCAGACAAGACTGGAATTTAATACAGGTGGGTCACATATTTTTTTCCCTTTGAACAATTTCTCTCTTTACAAAGACAAATATAGCAGAATTTAGTTGCCAAAATAAACTGTACCTTAAGTATACTGGGTCTGATTATTTGTATAAAGTGCTGCAAAATAATTATTAGGCAAGAGAGTCACCTAAGCCCAGGAGTTGGAGGTTGCTGTGAGCTGTGTGATGCCACACCACTCTACCAAGGGTGACAAAGTGAGACTCTGTCTGTATAAAAATAAAATAAAATAAAGTAAAATTGACTTTGCTGAAACCTTTTATAAGGAATCTTAGGTTAGACTTGAAAGCCTTCCATGACCCCAGTTTTCATCTGTGCCATTAGATACCTGTATGCATTGGGTAAATTCCTCTTCTCCTGAGGTTCCCAAGCACATTTCAATTCCTGAACTTGTTAGAAAGTGACCTTCATTACTTACTACAGACCAGAAAATGTTATTGATGGGTATCTGGCCAGTTTTCTGAAGGGCTTTTTTATTAGCCTTATAAAGTCAACCTTAATTCCTTAATGAAGTCTGGACACCTCTGGAAATGCTATTCCAGTCAAAGCGTTGGTAAAATAACCAGTGCTTTCACCATGTCCTATAGAACAAAATAGATTGTCAGAAATTAAGAATACTTACAAATGGCTTTCATATTCTGGAGAAATCAAGGAAAGAGAAACAAATACATGTTTCAAATTCTGCCTATAAGCACATACATTGCTGGAAGGCTACAAATAGCTCAAAAGACAGAAAATGGGCTTGGTACCCATAGCACAGTGGTTATGGCACCAGCCACATATACCAAGGCTGGCAGGTTCGAACCTGGCTCAGGCCAGCTAAAAAACAATGAAAACTGCAACAAAAAATGGCCAGGCATTGTGGCAGGTGCCTGTAGTTTCAGCTGCTTGGGAGGCTGAGGCAAGAGAATCAGTTAAGCCCAAGAGTTTGAGGTTGCTGTGAACTGTGACACCACAGCACCTACTGAGGGTGACATAGTGAGACTCTGTCTCCAAAAAAATAAATAAAAATAAAAATTAAAAATTAAAAGCCCCAAAATGTATAGATTAAAGACAGAAAAAGACAGAAAATGGTTTTCTTGGCTTGGCACCCATAGTACAGTGGTTACAACACCAGCCACATACACCAAGGCTGGTGAGTTTGAACCCAGCCTGGGCCTGCTAAACAACAATGACAACTATAACAAAAAATAGTTGGGCGATTCCCAGCTACTTGGGAATACAGGCACCTGCCACTACTTGGGAGGCTGAGGGAAGAGAATGGCTTAAGCCAAGAGTTTGAGGTTGCTGTGAGCTATGATACAAAAAAAAAAAAAAAAGAAAGAAAATGGTTTTCTTGACTTCTGGAAAACTGAACACAAAGAATCAATAATGTTTCAATCAAAAGCCATAACAAACCAGCCTAGTTTTTTTTTTTTTTTTTTTGAGACAGAGCCTCAAGCTGTCCCCCTGGGGTAGAGTGCTGTGGCATCACAGCTCACAGCAACCTCCAACTCCTGGGCTCAGCGAGTCTCCTGCCTCCACCTCCCAAGTAGCTGGGATCACAGGCACCCACCACAATGCCTGGCTACTTTTTGGTTGCAGCTGTCATTGTTGTTTGGCAGGCCCAGGCTGGACTCGAACCCGCCACCTTAGGTGTATGTAGCTGGCGCCTTAGCCACTTGAGCCACAGGCGCCGAGCCCAGCCCAGTTTCATGTAACTGATTTCTATTCTGTTTGAAGTTAGATTAGCAATATTCATGGACATGTTAGTTTTCTAATTAAAGTTCTAGAAATTTGCTTTTGGTTCTATAGTATTTAATTTCCAAAGACATCAGAAGAATTTGTCAGTCTCTCTCTTTTTTTAAATTTTTATTTCTTATAGCATAACTATGTACATTAGTACAATCATGGGGTACAGTGTGCTGTTTTCATATACATTTTGAAATACTCTCATCAAACTGGTTAAAATAACCTTCATGTCATTCTCTTAGTCATTGAGTTAAGACATTCATACTCTGCTTTTAGAAAGATTCACTTGTACCCTTGTGAAACATAGAGATGACCCCCACCAATCACCTTCCCTCCCCCATCCACCCCCCTCACCTCCCCTTAGTCTCTCTTAATATTTCCTTTGAAGGACAAACTGTGGACTCAGCCAGTTACTTAAAAAAAATTTTTTTTGAGATGAATTAAAATTATTACTGACAATATACACCAGACAGACCAATATTTTATAATATTGGAAGATATATCTAAACATAACCCACACAAAATAAATCACCATTTCTTATTTGACAGTGTTTCCTATACGTTTTTTAACATACCAAATAAGCCTAATATGTCTTTTTCAGATTTTCAGTTTTCTTGATTATCAAAAAGATCAAATTTAGAGTTTTGATTTTGAAAGTTTTGTCAAATATCAAAGGCTTAAAACATTCGTTCAAACACAATTACAAGCCAAAAGATTCTAAAGGAAATACATAATCAGCTGGATCACATGTAAATTCCTTCACAAATTCCCTTTTGTGAGTTTCATTTAACCGCACAGACAATCTACCAACATTATAAACCTTCTGAATTGCTCTGCCTCACTTTCTTAAATAATCATTCTGTTTCAGGACAATTCCAACCCATTTCTTAACTAGGGCAGCCTCGATTTCCCACTTGAACTGCTACTTAGCATAGGAGGTGAACCAACACTTCCCTAGGCTCTGTGAGATTCAACCCCACCCTCTAAGGTAATCTCAGTGACACCACATCCACACTCATACATCTCATACACCTCTCACCAGGTCTGTTGCAATCTAATGCCCAGGTGTTGATCAGACCCCAGCTTCCACCCAAATGGTGGGAACCCTAGATTGATCAATCGTACCTTGCCTTAGATGTCTCCTAGTCCATGTACCAGTTCCTGCGTGCCAGTTCCTCCTGGTGTTTGACTCCTTGAAGACTCACAGAGGGGGTCCTTTCTCCACCCAGTTGAGGCATCCACACCAGGAGGCTAAGCTGCCTCCTGGTGTGCTCAGTGGTTCACATACCCTAGGCTGATCAGGGCCCCCCCATGTGGGTGCCCAGAGGATTGGCAGCAACTACCAGGTGTGTCTTCTCTCCTTGGATGATCTTGCTTCCTGGTCAGGGAACCAAAAATGTTGTAGGAAGATGAGGCCCAAGGGAGAGAAAGAGCACCCAAAAACGATGTTTATAAGAGGAAGGGTTTTATTTCAGCCAGCAGAGCTTATGGCATAGAAGAATTCGAATGGCTGCACTCCCTGACTGGCTTTGTATTTCCCTTTTTATCTCCAGTCAAAAAGACTCAACCCACAGGTACTTTTTTCATTGGTCAGTTTGAATCAAGACAGAGGTGCTGTTCCAGTCCCCATAGAACTACAGGATTTCACAGGAGTGGAAATTTCCAAGTTCTAGGAAGTTAAGCCTAGAAGTTCCCAAGAACTGAGTCACCATGGAGAGGACCCTGCAGGTGTATCCTTGTGGTCTCCTTGAGAAGACCTATTCCTATACCTCACCCTTCTTGGGTATCCTCTCTCATTTTGAGCAGGCAATCTGAAATTTCAGAATTAAGGGAATGGTCTACAAAATAAAATGTGAGCTACACGTGAGATTCAAATCTTCTAGTAGGGTTTTTTTTTTTTTTTTTTTTTTTTGCAGTTTTTGGCTGGGGCTGGGTGCTGCCACCTCCAGTATATGGGGCTAACACCCTACTCCTTTGAGCTACAGGTGCTGCCTGGCATTTTTTTTTTTAATTTCTGAGACAGAGTCTTACTCTGTCATCCAGGCTAGAGTGCCATGTCTTCAGTAACCTTGAATTCCTGGATTCAAGTGATAATCCTGCCTCAGCTTCCAGTGTAGCTAGGACTGCAGATGCCCACAAAAACACTGGGCTAATTTTTCTTTTCTTTTCTTCAACTTTATTTTATGTACAGGAATTGGCCATATGTGTAAGTTAGCATAGCATGGCTTCTTTCATTGCGTCCCTGGATAATCCATTCAAGGAAGATTAGTTAGTCCAACTTGATGAACCCGATGCCCTTCACATACTGGTGGAAGCACTGGAAACAGCCCAAGTGCCCATCGACCCATGGAGGGATTAACAAATTGTGGTATATGTACACCATGGAATACTATGCAGCTGTAAAAAAGATGGAGACTTCACATCTTTTATGTCTACCTGGATGGAGCTGGAACATATTCTTCTTAGTAAAGTATCTCAAGAATGGAAAAAAGAGTATCCAATGTACTCAGTACTACTATGAAATCAATATATAACCACCTACACACACATATGAATGGCAAAACATAACTATAGTCCAGAAATTAGAAGGGAAGAGGAAAGAGAAGGTAGGGGAGATATGGGAGGAGGGAGGGTATTTGGGAGACCTCACCTAATGTACATGATGCAATGGTACATTCCAAAACTATTAAGAAATGAGTATAATTGTGATGGACGTGTCACTTAGTTCAACATAAACATTTCATATTGTATATCGAAGCAGTACCCTGAACCCCATAAATGCATCAATGTACAAAGTTATGATTTAATAAAAAATTATTAATTAAAAATTTAGATTAATATTAGAGCATATATGATTAGATTACATTGTTTGCTTTATAAAGTCTAAGTTGCAGTTGACTCCTTCAGCCAGGAAGTGTGCTATTTACTCTTACATTTACCCTTTATTTGGGAACTTACAGAACACCCTTCCTCCTTTGTGAATTTCATTGTGATTTTCTCTCCTATGAGGCTGTAGTTGTTTATCTACTAGTTTTCATACAGTATTGGAGTATATGGGATGCTCGTGTTTTCATTCTTTTTTTTTTTTTGCAGTTTTTGGCCGGGGCTGGGTTTGAACCCACCACCTCCAGCATGTGCACTGGCACCCTACTCCTTTGAGCCATAGGCACCGCCTTGCATTTTCATTCTGGAGATACTAAGGAGAGAATTACTTCAGTTAATCATTCATGTGCATGTGAATCACACATAATAAAAGTGTTACATAAAACCCAGCTTTTGAAAGAATAGGTATGGGTATTTCCTGAGAATGTGTATTTCTAAAAAAGTCTAAATCTGTAGAGCTACTGCTGCTATTATCCACAGTATTTAAAATTTCATGAATAAAATTAAGGAAAACTGATTTTAAATGAAAGGACCAATCAAAACACCTGTGCAATATGCTCTCTGCAGTAGAATTTTGTTGACAATCACATAAATGATAACTAACCAATTTTACCATGACTTTGGTAAACAAAATTAGCAAAATCTTCATTATGGTATCCATGGAAATATTCCCTCAGAGTAAAAAATTCTACTATCATGAGAAAACACTGGTTGAAAACAACAAAGGTTTGAAAGTAAATGTCTTATTCAGTAAGTTGCAGACTATTTCTACACCAACAGTTGATCTTTACAAAATTTCCCCAAGTTCAGTCATTTACAGTGCAGATAATTCCCACAGTTTCTTATTAAAATTGTATTTTAATCCCCTACAAAATTCAACTCAGTTTATTGTATTAGTTTAGTTAAAATTCTTTATGTGAAATTGTGATAAGTTCCATTTTACCTCAAGTAAAGTAATTTTATCACACAGTGTTTGTGTGCCTACCATTCAATATTCTCTGGGGTCCCACTATTTGCACAGTCACCAGTAGACAGACCATTCCCTGCCTTTTTCCTCATCAGAGTATCAGTTCATCAGTCAACCAAGTTATGTGAGAGTGGAGGCTGTATACTTTCTAGCATAGAGGATCTCAATCTTGAGCACTCTTCTTAGAGGAGGAGGAGACCAGAAAGGTCTCATGGTTCTCAAGTTCTTCTATTAGAGCCCAGTACACACTTACCAGGATATAGGCTGAACCCCTTAAAGTGTGAGGGCTCTGAGATGCAGGTACAGATTTTACAGGAGGGAGAGATACGGCAGCTGTTCTGAACCACCACCCCTTGTCCTATCTCAAGACTATTCTGAATTGCTACTCTAAAACTTGCCTGAATGGAGGAGACAAGTTTTAGAGTCTCCACCACTGGGGGACATGGTAGTCTTTGATGAGATTCAGGTTAAGCTTGTCATGAGAGACAGAAAATCAATGCTCAGCATCAGGTCCAGTGTCTTCGTGGTCAATCGTGTTGCCTGCTTTGAAGGGATTTGGTCTCAGCATCTTTGGAGTATTATGGAAAGTCTGGTTAGAAACCTGAGAATATCTTTTGCCTGGTGCCTGAATGCTCAATTAGGCCTGATCAGATACACGTGTGGCACACAGAAAGGTAAGATTGCATTCACATTGGCACAGTATTTTATAAGAGGTTGAGGATGTGACCAGGACAAATGTCTTACTGATATTGGGGGAACACCATAAAAGCAAACATTAGGCCTGTTTATTGTCATCATAGTATGAGTGTCCAGTCTTGTCTAAAGTGCTTGAATGCAGCATAGGATGAATGGAAAAATTTACCTCCCATACTTTGTCCATGAGGTGAGCAGGAGCCCAGTTCTTGTCATGGTGGGAGAATATTCCATGTGCTTGGATCACATGCCAAATTTCTTTAAAAAAAAAAAACAAAACAAACAAACTTGGCTTGGTGCCTGTAGCTCAGTGGCTAGGGGGTCAGCCACATACACGAGAGCTGGTGGGTTCAAACCCAGCCCAGGCCTTCCAAACAACAATGACAACTACAATCAAAACAATAGCCAGGCATTGTGGTGGGCGCCTGTAGTCACAACTACTCGGGATGCTGAGGCAAGAGGATTGCTTAAGCCGAAGAATTTGAGGTTGCTTTGAGCTGTGATGCCATGACACTCTACTAGGGGCAACATGGTGAGACTTTGTCTCAAAAAAAAACACCCAAAAAAACTTTTTTTTTCTTTTTTTTGAGACAGAGTCCCAGTCTCACTCTGTTGCCCAGGCTAGAGTACCATAGCATCAGCTTAGCTGACAGCAACCTCCAACTCTTGAGTTCAAGCAATCCTCCTGCTAAGCTTTCTGAGTAGCTGGGGCATGTCATTTTTTTTTTTTTAAGCTGGCTAGTTTGTGACATCAGACCCAGAATAGATCTATTCTTGAATATGTGGACCAGCATCATTATGCTAGGATGATATGAGGGAAACAACATTAAACAAAATATTTTAAAATTCCTCAAAATAATTTTTAATAACCCCCCCAAATTCAGGACATATGAAAATATTTCATAGTAAAAAATAGGAATACTCACTTGAGATGGATGGATTGCTTGAGCTCAGGAGTTTGAGACCAAGCCTGAGCAAGAGTGAGAATGCATCTCTAAAAGGAAAAAAAAGGGGGCAGTGCCTGTGGCTCAAAGGAGTAAGGCACCAGCCCCATATGCTGAAGGTGGAGGGTTCAAACCCAGCACCAGCCAAAAACTGCAAAAAAAAAAAAAAAGCCAGGCATTGTGGTAGGCACCTGTAGGTCCAGCTACTGGAGAGGCTGAGGCAAGAGAATCTGAGGTTGCTGTGACTCCATGGCACCCTACTGAAGGCAACAAAGTGAGACTCTGTCGAAAAAAAAAAAAGATACGAATGGTAATTTCCCATGTAAAGAATGATGTTTAGAAAAAATAAATTATAAAATAGATATGTTTTGTGTAATCATCATATTGAAAAGTTGAATGCTTCTTAATCCTGTCTCTTTTTATGATCATGCACATGCTTATACAGAGTATAAGTGAACAATGAACATTTGAAGAACAGTTAAGAAATCTGTATCAGGCAGCACCCATAGCTCAGTGGGTAGGGTGCTGGCCACATACACCAAGGCTGGTAGGTTTGAACCTGGCTTGGGCCAGCTAAATAATGACAACTACAACAACAACAACAACAAAAGTAGCTGGGCGTTGTGGCAAGCACCTGTAATCCCAACAAAAGTAGCTGGGCGTTGTGGCAAGCACCTGTAGTCCCAGCTATTTGGGAGGCTGAGGCAAGAGGCCTTAAGCTGAAGAGTTTGAGGTTGCTGGAAGCTGTGATGCTATGGCATGCTACCAGAAGTGACATAGTGAGACAGTTAAAAAAAAAAAGTATCAAGAATTGAAAGGTGCATGTTGTTGCATATAGGATTCTACTTCCTAAAAGGCATCTGCTAAGAACACTGAAACATTTGTGCCAATGTGCCCACACAACCATTAGTGGGTAAATAAATGTTAGGAAAGAAGAAAAGAAGGTGGGTAAGAAGGAGAAGGAGGAGGAGGAGAAGGTGAAGAAGAAAATATGTGTATGTGAGAAGTTATGGTCATCCTGAAAATTTAAGACAATCCCCAGCCAGGAAGATCACAGAACTAAAACAAACCAGGGAACCAATAAAGACCAAATGAACAGGGAATCAGAGCAAAAAACACCCCAGAGTCCATTTGTCTTCAGTCTGTGGATGCATCCCAGATGTTTCTTGGGAATCTTCTATGGTAGGACCTTCCTCTGCAGCTCTTCTTCCCTAAAGAACAATCCATGTTTAAGTGCCTTGGCTTGTCTCAGATTCCTCTTTACTTGGGGGGGTGAAAGGCAAGAGGACAGTCATTGCTTATATTTTGGAGTGAAGAAAGCATTGAAGATCTTTAAACTTTTCCACACCTTGTCTGACTCTCATGTCATATTCACTTTCCAAGCTCAAGCAGCTCTTCACGGTTTCTGATGTACAATCAAGACATACTTTCATTTTGCTTTGCTTTTATTCTACTTGCCATATACAGTTTCAAGATAACAACAGACACCTGCCCCAAATGATCCTCCAGGTGTAGTATGAGCCCCTGAGTGAGGTACTCTGACATATACAGTGCTCTCTGTGTACTTCCTCCATATATACTTGGAGAAGGCTGTAGACAAAGAGTGAATATGAGACATTGAAATTTCAATGGCTGATGATGGTTTCAACTCTTGTATCATTAAACTTGAGACAAAGAAGAAGGAACCTTTATTCCTTCTTTCACTCTTACTATAGGGCCCTGGATATTTTGCTGTCTATAGAATTGGCAGTTACTGTGGATATTATTAGTTCTAATCAAGTCAAAGCAGTATCTTTTGATCTTATCATTTCTCTCACTTTCAAGATAGGAAAAGACATTTTATTTTGCTTTTACTTTTCCCCTCCATCTTTATTTTACTACATATATGCATATCCCACATAATTTTATATTATTCATTTTTGAGTATTTGAGAAATTGTTACATACGCATACAATTTTTGACACTACATATTTTCTTCATGTGCAATGTATGTATGTGTGTGAATAGATAGTTTGCTTAACCCTGTATCTCAAAATTAGGGCACGTGTTAAATAATTCTGTGTGGGAATAGAGCCAGAAATCTGATGTTGATGAGTCCACTATATTTTTGTGCATTTGCTCTTGGGTTTTGATATCCTATTATTTTTTCTTTCTTTTTTTTTAGGTTTTTGGCCAGGGCTGGGTTCAAACTACTCCTGGTATATGGGACTGGCGCCCTACTCCTTAAGCTACAGGTGCTGCCCTTTTTATGACACTATAACAGGACCCCACAAAAAAATCTCCCCTTATCTGTTTCTGGTTCCCCAGTGCAGTCACAACCTGAAACATTTTTTTATGTAGGCTATGAGGAGTAGCAGAAGGAAGAAGTGCCTTCAGCCACACCTGCTTATAAAAAATGCAGATCCAGCATAAGAACACTTTGAATCTGAGGTGTGACAGAGGAGACTTTTCACTTGAGCTTCAACATGGGATTGGGATCCCTACTGCCACTTTATGTAATGCCCTACTGACCAGCCCTCTACCCAACAGATCCACTTTACATAAAATGATTTATTTTATTTTATTTTATTTTATTTTATGTTTTTTGGAGGCCATTACCCTAAGTGGAGCATGAAAGAATGGAAGAGGCTCAGCGCCTGTGGCTCAAGTGGCTAAGGCGCCAGCCACATACACCTAAGGTGGTGGGTTCGAATCCAGCCCGTGCCTGCCAAACAACAATGACGGCTGCAACCAAAAAATAGCCAGGCGTTGTGGCGGGCGCCTGTGGTCCCAGCTACTTAGGAGGTGGAGGCAGGAGACTTGCTTGAGCCCAGGAGTTGGAGGTTGCTGTGAGCTGTGATGCCACCGCACTCTACCCAAGGGGACAGCTTGAGGCTCTGTCTCAAAAAAAAAAAAAAAAA
>CAUYQV010187790.1:0-16584 GCA_963574575.1 Galagoides demidoff
TGGCCGGGCGTTGTGGCGGGCGCCTGTGGTCCCAGCTACTTGGGAGGCAGAGGCAGGAGACTCGCTTGAGCCTAGGAGTTGGAGGTTGCTATGAGCTGTGATGCCATAGCACTCTACCCAGGGGGATAGCTTGAGGCTCCATCTCAAAAAACAAAACAAAACAAAAAAAAAAACTCCTAGTGGTACTACCTTGGTGGACCTGTGTAAGATATGAGATATCTCTGGATTACCAGGCAAATTCTCTCATTGTCTTTCCTCACTCTCTGTGCCAGGCTGTTGGAATTAGGGGAGGAGTGACATGAGCATTCCTTTGTAGCCACCAAGGCCAGGTCTCAGTTGAAGCCAACCCAGTCTTACCCAAAACCTGCAGTGACTGATACCTGGCTGCTTTGTGTTTATTTGAACCCCCAGGGTGCTTTAGTCAGCAGATGGTGAATCCTGCTAGGACTAAATCTTTCTCTTCAGGGAAGCATGTTTTCTTCTTGTCCATGTCCATGGTGTATCCAGAAATATCATCCGAGAACAAAGACCTGGACTTAGGGGCCTCAATAGTCTGCTTGGTACTTTATTCCCTTGTGGCTAAGCTCAGATCCAAGTTGCAAAACAACATTCTCTGAACTCTTCTCTTTCCTTTCCACAAGCTGATAAAGACTCTCACCAAGCCACACTGCCTGAAATTGGAGAAGGGGTGACACAGGCACTGGCTTGGCCACCACCTGCTAATATCTCACTGGGTCATATGTACCCCAAATCTAAGACTCCAAGCCAGCACTGCCTCAGGAATTGACCAAGACCTACAGGTGCCTTACAAATTTTATTCAGGCCCTGAGCTTTTTGTCAGCTGATGGTCAATCTACCTGGAGCTCCAGTTTGGCGGTTGAGGATTCTCTCTCACTGGATTGGTCACAATCCACTCTCTCTGGTAACTGGCAGCATACTGCCTGTGCTGTGTTCGTCTGTGCCAGAGCAGCTCTGAGTTTCAATGCAAAGTCCCGTAAACACTTTACTCCCCCTCCAGGGGGCACACAGTGTCTCTCTCCACTGGGCATAATGGTGAGGCTCACTAGGGCATGGGAGGTGTGATGGGTAATGCAAGATTGTCTTTCAGCCTGCATCAGTGCCTCTTTTCTTGTTACAATATTAAAACCAGGTAGGAATGATTTGTCAATGTTTTCAAGATACTTGCTTGAGTGGATATTTGTTGAACTTGATGTTCATGCATAAGGATGATCGCTGGATATTTCTATTGGTCCATCTCCAATATCATTATTATCGTTTTGAGATGTCAAATAATTTGTGATGATAAAAAAATGCTTTTTGTAGTCACTGAAAGATAAAACTATAAAAACATTCACTGGGTGGATAACGTTCATGAAATAATTTTAATGAAAAGCATTTCCAAATACTTTTTATCCATATTGCCCATTAACAAATAGCAAGTTCTACTGTCCAATTTTACATGTTATATTTATAGAAGTCAGTCAGTATGTTATAATCATTGAACTATTATTAATTTCTAAGTGTCAAATTATTCTTTAATTTTTCATTCCTAATGAATATTAAATTATTATAATAAGACACTCCTCCATCAATGTGTTATTTTGAATATGGTTATCACCAAATAACTATTAAGGAATTCTTCTTACTGGCAACTCAGACTTCAGAGTTACTCATTTAATATGTTTTAAAAACTCTAAATCATTGAAAAGATATTCCAGTTGGTTGACTTAAATACAAATCTGTCACTTATAAATGTATAGTTATAATTTTTTTAATGTCAAAAATTTCACTACTAAATGATTTTTAAAACTTTCTATTAGCAGGAACAGATAAAAATGAAACACAATTACTAAGTCATTTGCCATTTAGAAAAATTTAACTAGTTATTTTTTCATTACAGATAGGAAAGCAAGGTCATAGAATGTGGTAACTCAGAACCCTATACCTGAAGAGAATAGCAACCAGCATATACTTGGTAGGCTTTTATCACAACCAGACTAATTAGTATATTCATCACCTAGGAGATTCTCAAGCCCCTTTGTAATCTCTGCCCCTTGCCTTTCCCCATATCACATCTATACCAAGGCAAACGCTTATCTATTGACACCATAGATTAGTTTTCATTTTCTAGATTTCTGTATAAATAGAATCACACATATATTATTTATCGTTCTTAACTTGGTAGTATTATGTTGTTGTGTTTATATTTGTTATATTCTTGAGTAATGATTTTCTGTATGGATATGCTACTATTTTTTCATATAATTGCCTATTTAAAGGTATTTTGTTATTTCCAGTTTGGTGCTTTTACAAATATAACAGAAATGCACATTCTTGTACAAGTCTTTGTATGGATATATAGTTTCATGTTTCTTGGGTAAATACCAGAATGGGGTCTCTGAATCATATAGTAAGTTTATGGTCAATATTTTTTTATTTTAACCATTGTATTTTGTGCAGCAGTATCTCATGTTGCATGTAAAATGGTCACTTTCCCATTGAAAAGTGACATTGACTTTCAATTTCTGTAAGAGTTTGAATACAATTGATATTATTTCTCCTTAAATGTGTTGCAGAATGTACCAATGAGATGTAAATGCCTAGAGGGTATTTTTCTGTATGTGAAAGGTTTTCAGCTTTAAATTTAATGCCTTTAATTAATAAAATGTTCATTCAGTTTGTCTCTATTTTCTTGTTATAAAACTTTGTTACAGTTATCTTTTCAAGAAATTCATTTATTTTATCTAAGTTGTTTGAATTATTGGTAGAAAATTGTTTATGATAGTCTTTTATTATCCCTTCAATATATATAGATTCTACCACAATAACATTTAGTTTCTTTAATAATCTGCTTCTTTTTGTCTGATCAATCTGGATAGTTGTTTTCAATTGTATTGACTTTCTTGAAGATCCAGCTTTTGATTTTAATGATGTTTCTCTGTGTGTACGTTTTTGCCTTCTGTTTTCATTGATTTTCATTCTGATCTTTATTGTTTCTCTTTGTCTACTTTCCCCCACAATTTTTTAAGGTAGAAGTGGATGTCATTTGTGACTTTCTTGTTTTCTAATACAGTACTTAGGACTGAAAATATCTCCCTAGGCAGTGTTTTGGTGACATCCAACAAATTCTGATATGCTGTTACTTAATTTTCATTCAGTTCAAAATATCTTGGATTTCATTTTTGATCCACAGGTTATTTAAAAGTATGTTTTTTAGTTTTCAAATATGTGGGGATTTTCCAGATATCTCTTTGTTACTAATTTTCAACTTAGTTCTGCTGTGGTGAGAGAACATAGTCTGTATGACTTAAATCATTTTAAAGTTTACTTAGATTGTTTTACATTTAATGTTAGTAAGTGTTCCATGTGCAATTCTGCATAAGATGTGTTTTGTCATGTTTTTATAGAGTATACTAAAATTGTCAACTAGGTTGACTTTACTGAAAGTGTTGTTCGTATCTTCCATATCCTTCCTGATTTTTTTTTCTATTGAGAAGAAATTATTGAAACTTTGACATGAACTATGGAATTACACATTTTCCTTCAGTTCTATTGATTTTCTCTCTATGTTATTTTGAAACTCTTCTATTGGATGCAATAACATTTAGGATTGTTATGCCATATTCATGAACCCTTTTACAATTTTGAAATGACATTCAATATCCTGAGAAATATTATTTTCTCTGAAGTCCACTTTGGATAATACTAATATGGTCACTCTAGGTCTGTTTGGACTAATGTTATCATGATAAAATTTTCCATTCTTGGGGATGGAGCAAGATGGCAGACCAGAAACAGCCCACTTGTGGCAAGACAGTGAAAAGAGATCTCCAGCCACCTCTGGCTGGGGGGACTCACCCAAGGACATCACTCTCAGGCCACAATGAAGCAGTGGTGGACTCCACTGGAGTCAGCAAGGTGGTCTGCAGCTGAGAAAAACTAGCACAGAAGGCAAGCACTTGATTAAGGGCAAGGATTGGCCAGCCAGCCCTCATGTGGAGGCTTGGGGACAGAAAAGAGTCACCCTGGATTTTGGATAAACTACTCACTGGAACATCCTTGGAAAGATTAAAATGAGTGAGTGGATTTGAACAGCATCCAGCAGTTGGGATTAAATACCAGGTGGAGTAAGTGTCCAATCAACTTGGCTACTATCTTGGTGCTGCCATTGTGGGGGAGGAACAGTCTGGAGGGTCATAGTGCATGCCCAGCTCTGGCATGCATGCTGGGCTCAGATATCCACCTTAGAGTGACCTGAATGGACCCTGCACCAATGGGAAGGCCACTTGGTTGACAAAGGGCACTATTTGTCAGGCCTCCTAAGGAAGGTAACAAGAGCTTTAGGACCCAAATTCAATGGAGACCGAATACTAATGAAACAACCAGGCCCTCACCAAGGGCATGTAAGTCAGGAAGATAGGACCAGATCTCCTCTGCAACTAGAAAGTGGTTTCCTGCCCCCATTTTATATATAGCAAAATCAACAAATGCATTCTCTGTCTCATAACACCACCACACCACCTGGTGCCCAGGAAATATATGCCTATATATATTTATTTCAGTTTTTCCTCTTTTCCCCAATTTTTCTTGGTTTTCTGCTTGTTTCTGTTTTGTTTTTCTCTTTTTGTTGTTGTGGTTTTTGTTTATTTTTATTTTAATTTTTTCATTTTTATTTTCTTTAGTAGTAAGGGCTGCTCCATTTTTGTGTTTTTTTTAATAACCCCTTATATTTGTTCTTCCTTTTTTATTTCTCTCCTTTTTTCTCTATTTTCCTAGGGATGTTTCTACTTTTATAATATTTCCCACATAAATACCTCATACAACCAAAATATCTCTGTTCTTTTCTTTATCGGATATAATTGTATGTTGAATTTTTTTATCAAATTTTGTTTTTACCATTTTTTCCTCTGGGAGCTGAGGTGGTCACAACAATGGTCTGTCTAGGGTATCATACTATTGGTCATCTGGCTCAAGGAGGTCACAAGCTCATGGTCTAGGGTGTTCTTCTAGCTTTGGCCAATGGAAAGAAGAAATTGGTAAGTTTGTGCTATGATATATTGCAGATTTTCTTTTCTATATTTGGTGTAGATGGAGTCTTGCCTTTGCCCAAGCTATTAAGGATTTCCTTATTTTGAGGGGTCCACCCAGCCCCACAAAAGCCTAGATTTGTGCATATGGTTATAGCACCCAGCTGATCACTACCATTTCTCCTATCACTCTCTTTCTCTCTTTCTTCCTTTCTTCTCTTCTGCTCTTCCATTCTTTTCTTTCACCTATGCTTATTTTATTTTACTTTTTAAAATGTTTTTCTTTTCTTTCTCCATGCTTGTTCTTTAATCTTCTCTTCCTTTTGGCCTTTTACCAAAAAGCAACTGCAACACTTAAGCTCTGAGACAAAGTAATTTAAAGTGAAGGAAGTAGTGAGAACGAAAAAGTAGGGGAAGAAAGTGAATCATAAAAAATAAAAACACACATGACAAAAAACTAACAGAAAAATTCTAGCAACATGGAAAACCAAAGCAGAAATCCTCCAAGGAACCATGAGAGAGCTACTGCAGAGGATTCCAATTATAAGGAATTAATTGAAATGACTGAAAGGTAATTTAAAATATTGAAAGGAAAGGCAAAAAGGGAATTGACAAGAAGTGGAAAAACAGAACCAAAAAAATGGATGAAAGATATGAAGAATATAGAAAGGATACAGTGGTGCTTAAGGAATTGAAGGAGTCAATCAGGGAACTTAAAGATGCAGTAGAAAGCACCAACAACAGATTAGACCATGGAGAAGAAAGAATCTTGGAGCTAGAGGATAAAGCTCTTAAGCTAACCCAGGTTGTTAAAGAGGGAGAAAAGAAGAGGGAGAAAGAATATTCATTCAGAGAATAATTAGACATCACAAAATATTCAAACATATGAATTATAGGTATCCTGAAAGGGGAAGAAAAATGAATGGAAGCCTTACTGAAGGATATCATAAATGAAAATTTCCCAAGTTTCACTAATGATTTCAAAATGCTCCTTTTGGAGCTATATGGAACCCTGGGTTATCTCAACAGGAAGAGAGCATCTCTAAGCCACATTGTAATAAACCTGTCCAAAGTCAAGATGAAAGAGAAAATTCTGCAAGCTGCCAGGAGTAAGTGTCAACTGGCCTACAGAGGTAGATCCATCAGGTTGACAGTGGAATTTTCAGCTGAAAATTTCCAAACCAGAAGAGAATGGTCAACTACCTTTAAACTTTATAATAAAACAATTTTCATCCCAGAATTATGTATCCTTCAAAATGGATGAAGAAATAAAATCTATTACTGACATGCAAACATTGAGGAAATGCACCACAACAAGACCATTTCTACAAGAAATACTTACAACTGTTCTACACACTGATCATCACCATGGACCACTAGCAAACTAACACCCAGAAACTAAAGGACAAAACCTATATTCCACAATGGTATAAAATAGAAAACTAAGCAGTAGACTTCCACAAAATAAACTGAATAGAATGCCACAACATTTATTAATTCTCTCAATAAATATTAATGGCTTTAATTCCCCAATGCACAAACTGGGTGATTGGATTAAAAAGCAAAAGTAATCCGTGTGCTATCTCCAGAAAACACACTAACCTTGAAGACAAAAACAAAATTCAGGGTAAATGGATGGGAAACAATGTTTCAGACAAAGGGAAATCAGAATAAAGGAGGGGTCACAATCTTATTTTCAGATACAAGTGCATTTAAAGCAACTAAAGCTAAGAAAGAAAAAAAATGGTCACTTATTTCTGGTCAAGGGAACAATCCAATAAGAGGGCATTTCAATTCTAAATATTTATGTACCCGACTCAAATGATCCCAGATTCATGAAACAGACCTTGATTGGTCAGAGCAATATGTTATCCCATAACAACATAATAGTTGAGGACTTTAACACCCCTCTGGCAAAACTGGACAGATTATCAAAACAGAAACTAAACAAAAATACAAGAGACTTAAATGTAACCCTAGAACAAATTAGCTTACTAGACATATATAGAACACACTATATCTAACCTAAGTAACATACTCCAAAACAGATCATATCCTAAGATACAAATCAAACCTCAACAAAATTAAAAGAATTCAAATTATACCTGTATCTTCTCAGCCCACAAGGCAATAAAGGTGGAACTCAATTCCAATAAAAATTTTTATCCCCACACAAAGGCATGGAAATTAAATAACTTTATGCTGAATCACAGTCGGGTCAAGGAAGAGATAAAGTAGGAAATTATTAAATTCCTCAGACATAAAAAGTTACCAAAGCTATGGTATACTACAAAAGCAGTCTTAAGAGGAAAATTTACTGCATTAGATGCTTGCATCCAAAAAAGAAAAAGAAAGAGAGCACATCAACAAACTAATGAATCATCATCTTAAAGAAATGGGAAAGGAAGAACAATCTAGTCCTAAAAGTACTAGAAGAAAAGAGATAACTAAAATTAAATCAGAAATCGATAACAAAAGAATCATTCAGAACATTAATTAAGCAAAAAGTTGGTTATTCTAAAAAATAAATAAAATTTATAAAACTTTGGCCAGATTAACTAGAAACAAAAAAGTAGAATCTCTAATAATCTCAATAAGAGTTCAAAAGGAGAAATAAAAACAGATATCACAGAGATACAAGAGATTATTTCTGACTACTACTACAAGCAAACAACATAGAGTTTCTTGTAGTAGTAGTCAGAGCATAGTAACCCTATGCCCAGAAATTTGACAATGTGGATGAAATGGACCAATACCTGGAATAACAACTCTCCCTAGACTTAACAAAGAATAAATAAATCTCTTGAACAGACTAATATTAAGCACTGAGATTGAAGAAACAATAAAAAAATCTTCCAAAAAAAGGCCTGGAGCAGACAGTTTCACAGCAGAATTCTATCAAACCTTCAAAGAGCTTATACTGATATGGCAGAATCTATTCCAAAACATTGAGAAGGTGGGAACCTTCCCCAACACGTTCTGTGAAGCAAATATCACCTTGATTACAAAACCTGAAAGGGCCTAACTAAAAAAGAGAACTATAGTCATAATTTCACTAATAAGTAACAATTCAAAAATATTCAACAACATCTTAGCCAATAGATTACAGGTACATATGAAAAAAAATTATACATCACAATCAAGTAGGCTTTATCCCACAGATGCAAGGCTGGTTTAACATACACAAATCTATAGTGTAATTCAGCATATCAACAGAAGCAAAAACAAAGACCATATGACCCTCTCAAAAGCTGCAGAAGAAGCATTTGATAAAAGTCATCATCTAAAAAGAACACTTAAGAAAATAGGCATAGGTGGCACATTTCTTTCTTTCTTTTTTTTTTTTTTTTTTGCAATTTTTGGCTGGGGCTGGGTTTGAACCCGCCCATCCAGCACATGGGGCCAGTGCCCCACTCCTTTGAGCCACAGGCACCATCCGGTGGCACATTTCTTAAACTGATTGAAGCCATCTATGACAAACCCACAGCTAATATTATACTGAATGGTGTAAAACTGAAAGCTTTTCCACTTAAAACAGGAGCCAGACAAAGGTGTCCTCTATTGCCAATACTATGCAACATAGTTCTGAAAGTTCTAGCCAGTGCAATCAGGCAAGCAATGTATATAAAGGGAATCTGAATGGAAGAAGAAGAGGTCAAACTCTCACTCTGTGATAATGGTATGATTTCATATTTATAGAACCTCAGAGATTCAACCACGAAACTCCTTGAAGTGATCAAAAACGTAATGTCTCAGAACATAAAATCTACATCCACAAATTAGTAGCCTCTGTATACGCCAATAATAGCCAAGTTGAGAAGTTAAAGACAAAGTTCCCTCACAGTGTCTTCAAAGAAAATGAAATGCCTAGGAATACACCTAATCAAAGAAGTGAAGGAACTCTACAAAAAGAATTATGAAACTCTTAGAAAAGAAATAACAGAAGATATTAACAAATCTAAGAACATATCATTCTCTTGACTGGAAAGAATCTACATACTTAATATGTCTATACTATTCAAAGCAATCTACAGATACAGTGCAATCCCCATTAAAATACCAACATCATACTTTCAAGAACTGGAAAAAATTGTTCTTTGTTTTGTATGGAACCAGAAGAAATCCATAGAGCCAAAGCAATTTTTAATAATAAAAACAAAACTGCAGGCATCACTCTGCTAGGCTTAGGCTATATTGCAAGTCCACAGTGATCAAAAAGCATGGTATTGGCACAAAAATAGAGACACAGACATATGAAACCAAATAGAAACCAAAGATGAAACCAGTCTCTTATAGCCATATGATCTTTGATAAACTAAACAAAAGCCTACACTAGGGAAAAGAATCCTTATTCGATAAATGTAAAAGACTGAAACACTGGACCCATGGTTTTTACCACATACAAAAATTGACTCAAGATAGATAAAAGATTTACAATATGACATGCAATGATAAAAATTCTAGAAGAAAGTATGGGGAAAACTCTTGAGAAAATCAGCCTGGCAAAAGATTTTATAGTGGATTTCAGTGGCAAATGCAACAACAACAAAATAAACAAATGGGACTTAAATAAATTGAAAAGCCTCTACAAAGCTAAGGACAGGAAAAGATATTTACATGTTATGAATCTGACAAAAAATTTATAACTAGGATCTATAGAGAACTCAATCAACAAAGAAAGAGCAAACAATCCCATCTATCACTGGGCAAGATACATGCACAGAACCTTCTCTAAGGAAGACAGGCAAATGGCTAACAAACATTTGAAAAAATGCTCATCATTCATTACTAATCATTAGGGAAATGCAAATCAAAAAGCATGGTATTGGCACAAAAATAGACACATAGACATATGAAACCAAATAGAAAACCAAGAGATGAAACCAGTCTCTTATAGACATCTGATCTTTGATAAACTAAACAAAAGCATACACTGGGGAAAGGAATCCCTTTTCAATAAATGGTGCTGGAAAAACTGACATTTTACCTAAGCCCAGTAAGATCAGTCTATATCACAAAGTCTCAAACTTGCAGATGCTGGTGTGGATGTGGAGAGAAGGGAACACTTTTACACTGCTGGTCGGACTGCACACTAACATAAACTCATTGGAAGGAAGTATGGCAAATCCTCAAAGAATTCAAATTGGACTTTCCATTTAATCCTGCAATCCCAGTTCCAGGCATCTACCCAGAAGAAAAAAATCCTTTTATCATAAGGACAATTGCACTAGATTGTTTATTGCAGCTGATAATCCCCTCTTAAAACTTTTTTATCTTTTATGATCTATGCTCTCTCTTAACTTTGTTTTTTCTACTTTAGTGGTTTTCCCCACTTTAAACATCCACAGGAGAATTTCTTCATCTATGTTCATATAATACAACATACTTCCTTTCCAAGGATTCTTTGACTTCACCTTTTCACTGAATATCCTAACACCTGTCAGTTACATTTCTCATGAATTCTAGCACTGTGTATTCAAATCAGCCCTCTCTCCCGAGCAGCTTTATATGACACCTTCCTTGATAAGTCATATCTAATTTATTATCTTTTCACCAAGACCACTACTCTTCCTTTATTTATGTGCAAAACTATATATGTATATATATTCATATACTTTCTTATACCTTCATATTTCAAAAAATATTTTGGTTATCTTATAAAATATTGTCCATAAAATGTATTCAATCAATTCCTATTTATTTAAGAGAAATGCGCCTGATAGCCTTTGCAATTCACAAGTAAAAGCTGAATTGCTTGAGAGAATAAAAAACATTTCTGTTCTTGAGAGAAAAGTTTCTATATCTCTGTCTACAAAGAGGATACTGAACCACACAATTTTTTTTCATGTATACATTAATGCATTTTAGGGTACAATGTGCTGATTTCATATAAAATTAAGAGAGGATACTGTACCACACAATTTTTTTTCATGTATACATTAATGCATTTATAAGGTACAATGTGCTGATTTCATATAAAATTAAGAACATGTGGTTAATATATACCTGGTTAATATATACCTCATCTTCTTTACTTAATTATTGTGTTAAGAAATTTATACTCTATACTAATAGATCTGACCTGTAACCTTGCATTATGTGCCATAGGTGTGATCCCTACCATTCACCCTCCCTGGATCTGATCTCCTTCCTTTCATTCCCCTTCCTCCCTCCTTCATCTTGGGCCATAGTTGTGATCTATTCTTCATATGAAAGTGTGAGTGTTTGTAAATTGGTTTCATAATGGTATGGAGTACATTGGATATTTTTTCTTCCATTCTTGAGATACTTTACTAAGTAGGATATGTTCCATCTCCATCCATGTAAATGTAAAAGAGGTAAACTCTCCATCTTTTTTAAGGCTGCGTAATATTCCATGGTGTACATATACCACAATTTATTAATTCATTCATGGGTTGATGAGCACTTGGGCTTCTTCCATGACTTGGCTATGAATTGAGCTGCAATTAACAATCTGGTGCAAGTTAGTTTTTTAAAGATAGTCACAAATTCCTTGACACTTCTCCCAATAAAAGGTCAGGTCTCATTTTCCTAACTTTGACTATGCACTGACCTTAGTAAATTAATTATAGCTAATATCATATGGAAGAGAAAATGATGCATGATTTTTAAAGCTGTGTTAGAAAACATAGTGCAAGTTTCAGTTTGTTCACTGGAGTGCTCACCCTTGAAGCCCTGACCCATCATTGGAAGAATGACTGCTCTGAGATGACCATCTTTGAAGAACATCAAGCCACCTGGCAATACTTCATATGGGTACACTGGCTAATAGCTCCATATGAACTTATTCTTTGAGTTATATGAAATTAGTTATCATAGATATGAGAAATGAAGCATACATATCTTTGTAGCTATCTGAAATTTTAGTCACTCCAATCTTTTATTTCTTTGCAGCTGTCAGACACTATGAAAGGACACCAAACAGTATCACTGTGCACATCTAAATTTTCGATTCACAGAATCAGTAAATACCATCAAACGATTATTGTTTTTGCACTAAGTTTTGCAATGTTTCAATGTAACATACCTGTATGTCAACTCAAAGAATATATTGAAAAATATACACATAGATGCACATAAAATTTTTTCATCAAATCTCATAATGTCTATTAATACAGGCTGATAACATGCTATCCAAATAACGTATGTCAAAGATTGAATCGTCATGGTCTGAGTATAAAGTTCTCTGATAGTCTGGTACACTAGTGTTTCTAAAACCATCCTAATCCTAAGAATCACTATAGGAATAGTGAAATATATAAATTTCTAAGATCTTCTTTAAGATTCTGATACACTGGGATGGGTAAACATCCTTAATAAATAACCTTGCTAGGGCCACACTCTGGATCTTATCATTATTAGAAATGTTTTATTTCTGAAAGGTTATATTTCAAGTGTTCCATTTTTTTAGTTTCCTGTTCTGATAGTTCCCTACTTTATTATTTTCAACCAAATGTGTATCATCTCAAATATTCCTGATAATACTTATTTTTTTTTAATCAGGTCACTTTATCATTGTCCAAACCAGCTATTTCAAGCCATCTGCAATAGTCTGAAATCTCTAGAGACTACTTCCTTTCCTCACCCTCAGCAGATTATTTTGTTTACTACTTATATCTACCAGATAGGATGTTTTTAATTCCCTGAAAAACATACTTGCTTAAAGAATGTAGTACTTAAACCCCACCCCCATTTTTCTTCTTGTTACAGTAGAAGTTCTTCACCTTCCTGAACCCTGGATTTGTCACCTCTGCCTTTGGGAATATTTTGCTCAATTAATTATTTTCTCTCTATTCTATGTCATCATTACCTGTTGTCTTCCTGGATAAATGTTGTTAAGTTTTTTCTATATTGAAAAAAGGAGGGATGTGGCTTACCTTCTTATGAGGTATTAGATAAAATTAGTCATCTAGTAAAGATGGTGGAGTCATAGATAGAAGGACATTGGTTGCTCAATCATGAAGATGAACATTAAACCTGCCTCATTTACCCCCAGAATTCATAGTGCTGTTTACTGATAGTGCACTTCAGCAACTTCTGTATAGACTGGGAGTGGTGGTTTATGCCTATTATCCTAGCAATCTGGGAGGCTGAGGCTGAAGGATCGTTTGAGGCCAGCCTGGACAATATAGTTAGACCCATCTCTACAAAAAGTAAAAAAAAATTAGCTGGGCATGATACTGCATGCCTCTAGTCCTAGCTACTCATGCTGAGACAGGAGGATTACATGAGCCCCAGCCCTCAAGGCTGGGGTGAGCTAGGATTACAACACAGCACTCCAGCCTGAGTGACAGAGTAAGACTTTCTCTCTAAAAGCAAACAAAAAAATTGTGTGTACTCTTGGCCTCCACTTTTTCATAGTCTGTCTTCTCCCTAACATCATGCAATCTGGCCTTGGTGCCCTCTACACTACTTTAAAATGGACCCTGGAGGCACCCTGCAAATAGAAGACTAATAAGATAACTGGTGGGAGAGAGGGGTGTAAATTAGGGATAGTGTTTATCGTGGTCTTCAAAAACCTAAAACTTCTCATTCTATTATCCTATTATTTTCTTTTATTAAAATTTACAAAAACGCAATGATACTTGGTTTGATCTATACTCTGTGCTCTAAAGACCTTGCAACAAGGAGAAAACCTTCTGTCAAGAAGCCTGGATATAAAATGGACATATCCTTTCATAGACGGTCCAAATATGGGCGCACTGAGGGTTTCTCTATACAGCTATGAATATGACAAGCAGATAGCCATTTATACTTCACATCTGAAAATTTTACTTAGAACGTACTATTGCTGTAACATGATGTTCAAGTTGGAGATTGGAAAAACCTTGTGAGTTGGTAATTCAAGGATATGCCTCCTTGTTGAAAAGCTCTTTAGCAGAAAGACAAGAGCTCTTTTTCTTGACCTTTAATGAGGATCTAAATACTCATTAACTTTAATATACTAAGTGGTGCCAAACTAAATGAATGACAGTGGTAAATTCATAACCATTAAAATTTTTGGAATTATATTACATAAACCTCTGCACTTAGAATGTAAACAGTGTATGCTACAAATTATCATGTAGATTTAATAATACTTTTCAGGGTAACAACAGGCCTTTGAAAACTGAGCAGCAATGAGCTTGGATTATACCAAGCTTAGGGATTCTGCCACTTTCCTTGTGTTCACCAGAAGTCTTAGATTTAACTTTTTCTTTCATTGAGCTAAATGCCACATCTTCAAAAGTAAAGCATGTGAAGAGCTAAATTGTTATGGTACACGTGTACAGAATCTACATGAGCAATTGCGAAAGCTCCAATTTCCTGGGGGAGTTAATCAAAAAGGCATTGAGTAGTGAACAAAAGTGTCCTTACAATAAAGTATACCAGATTTCTCACAATGCAATGACTTAATCACAGGGGAGTGTTGGCTACTCTTTCCTTTTTTCTTATTGAGAATCGACAATGAGAAAGGGATACAAACAACTTTTGATTACATACTTTTAAAGAAGACAATGTTGCCATGGAAAAATTAAATCTGCAAATTGGTCTAGAGGTCACTATTCTCTGGCAGTCATCTCCCCAGACAAATATTTCTCCAGAAAGTTCTCTTGAAAATGAAATGATTTGATTTGTATAGGCTCTTACATTTTGTTGTTAATGCTCTACTAGAAATGATGATTCAAAGAGGTGGGAAGCACAGAAATATGAGGAAACATAAAGAAGAAAGCAAGTGGTGTGTATGGTGATCATTCAGCATACTAATGAGGATATTAATGTTAACTATCCTATATTATGTTTTTTTAATTTGTCCTATATCAGCCATATTTTTAACTCTGCTCTTGACATCTTTTCCATCTCTAACTATAATTTTGAACAGTTGAAATTTCAATGGAAACTTCAATGCTATCATCTCTAACTACTGAATCCATTATCTTCTGAATCAATTCCTTAGTCTCAACCAATGACTTTGATTTTTCTACCCCTGAGGAAGAAAGGGGGAACAGAATCAATCAGATGATACATGCAATTTAATCATCCTGCCATTAAAAATCTTAATATATGTCCATATACCTTTTCCTTTCATCTTCAAAGGAATGAATGATCCCAACAATTAAACCAAGAACTAAGCCAACCCCTCTGCTTGGGACTGACTCAAAGACCTGGAAGTTGCATCATCAATTTATCTCCATAAGAAAAGTCCCATTCATGTATAAGCATGCTCTGCTGTCTCTTGTGCTTTTTTATTTAAGGTTCTCCTTTGATGTCATAGCATTTTTTAACTACATCAACCATTTTCTATGTTCTCCTCTAAAGAGAAAGTTATCAAAAAAGTATTTCTGCTCATATCTCCAATTTCTTAATTCCCACTTTTTCAGAAGCTTCTCTATTGTACCTATTATCCCTCAAGAAACCACTGAAATTTTCTTGCTGAATTCTTAGGATTTAATACATGCTTTTAAGTTCTTAATAATTTTCAATTTTTGACATCATTTGAAATAGATGCTCCTAATATTTGAATCATTCTCTCCATTTGGCCCCTGGGACAACACAGTGCCATGATTTTCCTCCTACCATAAAGAAGACTCCTTCTCACTCTTATTTTCCAGAACTTTAAATTTAACTTCTTCAAACCACAACCTGTGCGCCTCTTCTCTTTTCTAACCACTCTCACTCCCTCCATGGCTTCATTCATGTTCTTCTGTCAATAGCCCCAAACTTGCCCCTCATGTTCATGTTTATATTAATGTTGTTACACTGCCTACCCAATAGCTCAATTTTGATGTTTACAAAACATTTAAGATTCAATTTGGCTAAAGGAGACATGCTCATCTCCTCTCTCTTCCAACAAGCTTCCATCTCAGTGGTTTACTTCTAGGTCAACACCTACAAGCAACCTGCACTCCCTTTCTCTCCACATTAGCAAGTGTTTTGAACTTTGCCACTTTCAGAATAGATTCTGAATACAGATGTTTTTCCCTCTTTACCACAAACAACCTGGGACCTAGGCTATCCCACCATCATCCTTACCTGGATTCCTGCTATAAGTGGCTACCCAATCTCTATTCTTCCTTGTTCATTGTAGACGTTCCTCCAGGTAGAGATCTGGAAATTCTTTGAACAATAAAAATTAGATATGGACACTGTTCTGCTCAAACTTACAGTCTATATTTCATGATCTGTAAATATGTCTTTGTTCTGGTCTGTGCCTTTCTATCAAAAAGTATTTCGTGGCTCGGTGCCCATATCTCAGTGGTTAGAACTCTGGCCACACATACCAAGGCTAGCCCAGGCCTGCTAAAAACAATAATGACAACTGCAACAACAACAACAACAACAACAACAACAACAACAAATATATCCAGCTGTTGTGGCGGGCTCCTATAGTTCCAGCTACTTGGGAAGCTAAGGCAAGAGAATCGCTTAAACCTAAGAGTTTGAGGTTGCTGTGAGTGGTGACATCACTGCATTCTACCCAGGTGACATTGTGAGACTCTATATCAAACAAACAAACAAACAAACAAAAAGTATTTCCAACCTTGCTCCAGCCATA